>PVLA01010303.1:0-64840 GCA_004027455.1 Hydrochoerus hydrochaeris
TCCCTCCCTCCCTCCCTTCCTCCCTCCCTCTCTTCCTCCCTTTCTGTCGCTCTTTCTAGCCCAGCAGCACTGCCAGGTGGTGTCTGGTGAGGCCCTGGTGGTGGGGTCCCTGCAGGAAGGAACACGTGATGGACTCCCGCCCCATGGCTGGGGGCCCATGATCCCTCCCTGTGATGCTGACAGCGCTTGTTGCCCGACAGGGCCTGGGGACCTTCCTTTGAGTCTGTCCTCCAAGGAGCATGAGAGACTCGTGGGCACAGAACAGGGAGGCAGGCTCCTAGGGATCGGGTGTGGGGGACTCAGCCCACAGTCCCCACACTGCAGGACAGAGCTGGGGTGGCAGAGTCTAAGCAGCATGCCGGGGATGGAAGAAGATTGTCCCCTGTGGCCCTCTTGGAGGACTGGTTGGTCCAAGTTTCTTAATTACTTGGCTTCACACATCCCTGCTGGCAAACAAGGTTCAAGGGCTTCCATTGCTCAGGCTGGGGGGCAGGAAGGCTGGGGGCAGGGATGGGGGGGCTCGGTCCTGTCTGCTCCCCACAGTCTGGAGGGTGGGAGGGTGGCGAGCAGCTGTAGGGGGCAGGGCTGGCAGGGATTTTTCCTTTCTTTTTCCCTCCCCTCCCTTTTTTCTTTTGAAATGGAATTTTAAAACAGCCAGCAACTAAGGCAAACTCCCAGGATAACAGTCTTAACAATTTACATAATGCGGGGTTGGGAGGAGGACGAGCGGTCCTTTTCAGCGTGTGACACGGTTTAAAATAGTGAACCCTGGCTGGCATTAAACCGCGGTCCTCCCGGCACAATTAGAAAGCACTTAAGACGGCCCGGCCAATCAGAGCCCTTGATTGGCTGAGTCCCTAACCCTGTAATCTTTCCCCGGGGTGCAGTGCTCTGTGCTCTCCGCTGGCTGGACCAGTCCACCGGGCTGATTGTCAGGGGCGGCTAATGTTCATTTCAAGAAATATTACTTTTTGTTGCTTTGGTCCATGTTCCCAAAATGTCAATCCCAGATAATGGGATCCTTTGTTCCTGCCTAATAACGCTGATTACCGCGGAGGCTGCCACTGCGAGGGTCCTAAGGGGCCATCGGGCTGTGCACTGAGCAGGCCTCGGCGTCCCCCGGGCCCATTGCCACTCTGCAGGGACATCTGGAGGGCCACGTGAGAGTGGCGCTTTTGCTCCGTTGGTTTCTTTACAGCGGAGAAGGACTGGTGGCCCTGTCCGTCACACCAACCCCGCCCAAGCAATCATTACTTACATTTGGAAAACTGTGAACAACTAACACTCAGCCTGAGGGTGGTTTGTCCACACACTCATCCATCCTGTTTGCTTGTCCCAATCACCAGCTTGGTGACAGCTTGGGGTCCACCCCTGTCCTCCAGGTCTTCGTGACCCCAGGATCACGCTGTTCTGTGTGGCAGACATACACAAGCACGTATGAAATGTATAACAGCCCAGTGCGTGGCAATGGGACCCCGGATGTGTGATACAGATATGTACCGGGACACACCGAGTCTACGCAGGGGCCGAGGGGCTGCCAAACCTCAGCCCTGTGGCATCTGACTTTGTGTGACCTTGGAGCACCTTCTGGACCACTCTGAAGTCCGGTCACCTGTCTAGGTGCTGCTATGATGTGAGGACCACCTCCGTGGGCCATCGTGGAGACCAAGGGAGGAGGCTGCCAGGAACCCTGCTGTGCCTGTCACAGGACAGCTGCCCCCTTTATCCCCACACCCTGCACTACCACCTCCCAACAGCGACCTCATGGGGCAGGTGCTGTCTGCCTCAGCCCAGGCCCTGCGATTTGCTAACAGGAGCTGTCCTGCAGTACCAAGCCTCAGGCCCCGGCACGGCTGGCGGTACATGGCTGTGCCAGGGCACGCACGTGTGTTGGACCCTGTCGTGTCTTCCCAAGTGTTGGCCCAGGCAGAGTCTGTGCGGATGATGCTTGTGCAGGGTGAGAGGTGCAGCTTGGGAATCTGTGCCCAATGCTCCTGCGGAGCAGAGTCCAGACTTGCGTGGCAGGGACAACACCCTGCCAGAAAGGCAAAGAGAGGGCGGGAGGGCCGGGGTTGCTGCCCAGGACCCAGAGAACCACAATTCTTCTTGCAGCAGAGGCAGGACAGGGGGTGAGGGGCAGCCCCCCAGTGGCCAGCCCCGCAGGACCATGGAGCATACAGCAGGCGCTAGAGATGACCTGTCACAGTGCGGACCCTGAGCTCAAGTCCCTCAGAGAGCCCCTGAAGTGTCATGCACTCTACACAGAGCACACTGTGAACACAAGTACATGTGTGCACATGTGTAGATGCATACATGCATGCATATGCACGCAAGCAAGTACAAGTGAGTGCACATGAGCCAGCAGAGCAAGCATATACACAGATGTAGTGCACACACATACACATGTGCCCACGTGGTCACGTATGCACATGTACATACAGACGCCATGAGCATGAACACACACATGTAGGTGCCAGAGCATATTCACAGATGCAGTCCACACACACATGCAGGTGCCTGCACATTTACACTGGTTAGGCACATGTGCACACCTACGTGGCCATGAGCATGCACGAACACATTAGCACACTTACCACAGACATATGAGCCTGTGAGTGCATGTCTGCCTGAGCCCTCCACAGTGTACTTTGCTCCTGGCTGGAGGACACACGGGGACTCCCTGCAGCCCAGAGGGTGTCGTGAAATAGCCAGGGAACCGGGGTGCAGTACCAGCCGAGCCACCACCTGGCCCCTAGGGCAGAAGCCCCAAGAGCTTGCTGTGTGCAACCTCCAGTCACAAACACAGGGACTCTTGCCCTCACTCCTGCACCAGCCCAGTAGCAGCCCGGGGTGTGAGACACCCTGGTGCACAGGCGGGTGGCCCAGGGCTCACCGCAGCTCCTTGCTGGCCTCTTGGCCTTTAGCTTTCAGAGGCCCCGCCCACTGCCCCTCAGTGCCTGGCTCTCAGCACACAGCCACCCAGGGATGGAACAGACGTCCTGTATGTGTAGGCGACTGTGTGTCAAGGCCTGCAGGAAAACCACTTTCCAAGCAGTCACGGATGTTTAGAAGCTAGATGGAAGCACAAAGGGCAGTGTCAATGATGTCTTTTCCTTGAGAAGCTGAGATCTTGTGTAACCTTGCTGCCCTGCTGAGGATGCACCCAGGCCCTTCCCATCACTCTGGCAACTGGGATTCTCACTTCAATTCTGAGCTTGTGAGTGTTAAAAGGTCTGTCCCCTGACAGCTTCTTAATGTTCACGCCGGCTGCACGGCGAGCCCTAATGGAGCAGCACACGGCACTTACCATTGGAGTCAGAGTGTTTCCCCTGCACTGACACACGATCTCAGGTGCTGTGTTTCTGCATGCTAATGTCTACCCATGGCAAAAATACAACGTACATCAAAATTATACACCACTACATACAGAACCCACAAGCATAGCTGTCGGTGTCTGGTAGTGTACAGTGGGCTCTTTCTGGAGGATGGTGACATCTTTTGTCACTGCTCTCCTGGAGCCCTGTGATGTTGGAAGAAGGGAGGAGCCTATCAGGAGTTGTGAGCCCGGAGAACTCCATGGGAACCTGGGGTTTAATGTTGAGGCCTTGCCCAGTGTGTGCGGGGCGCTGCACGGGTGCTCCGTGGGGGTGAAGTCCATCCTTGCGTGTGGAAGGCTGGTTGTTTGCAGGAGGCATGTGTGTTTGAATGACCCCAGGGTGTGTTAAGGAGCCTGGATCCTAGATCGCACTTTATCCCCCGCTGAATGGAGCCCGGCCTCACTCCCTTCCCCACGTCTATCCCCACAACAGCCCAGTGCTGCTCTGAGAGCACGTGCAATCCGAAGCCAACTCTGCAAGAGGCAACCAGAAGTTAGAGGAAATTTATTTTGGAAATAATCAAAATAGTTTCAGCATGACACTGAAATCATGTGTCAGTCTAGAGGGAAAACACTTCTGTTTTCAAGTAGGAACTGAGTTGAAATAACCTGTGCGTGCACATCACGTGGAAAGCATGGATTTAGAGACTCTGGTTTGGGTGTGGTGTGGGGTGGAGACTGGGTTTTCTTAGGAAATACTTTCCTTACTGTGGGATGCAGTTAATAGGGCGACAGACACTGGACCAGACGTTCTGTTCCTTGCACAAAATAGCACTCAGAAGTTAAAGATCTCTCTCAAGGCTTGTAGTCAGACTACTGTTCTGGCAGATCTGCAAGGAACGAGCTGCAGATACAGGCACCTAGACAGCCTTTCTCCAAATGTGTCAAGCAAAGAAAGCATCAGAAGATCTGCCAGCCATGGGTTTACGAAGTTAGCTCATGGTGGCACAGAAGGATGCTGTGAAAAGACCTGTTTGTTTGAAACAGCAAACATCACTGCAACCAATAGCCAGTAGCCAGAGACAGAATCCAGCTTCCTCTTTTCTTGGCTCTAGGACTTATGACCACCCACATGCATGTTTCTCCGTGTCAGGAAGTCGAATGTGAGCATTTGAGTGAAATTGTCACAAGCCCCACAGTGTCTCCAGCAGCAGTCCAGCCCTGCCAGCACCAGGGGCAGATGTCCCACCAGCTCCCTCTCTGCAGAATGTGTTTCAGAACCCACGTGGCTCCAGATATGCACAGAGCAACCCAGGCTGCTGCCCCCATCTCCAGGTGTAGAACCTGACCCTAAAACTAAGTGAGGAAACGGACAGGGCCAGAAGCTTGTGGAGAGTGGTAGTAGGGAGAGGAATATGGAGCCAGTGGCAGTGCTTGGGTTCAGGTTGGGCAAAAGGGAGCACTCAGGGCCAGCCGGGGGCCAGGAGAGACTAGAAGGGTGGACTCTTGTATTCTCCAGCCCAGAAAGCACTGCTGCGAGTGATGGGCACCACATGGGCTGGGGCAGGGCTGCAGCCAGGAAGGATGAAACGTGGGGAAGTCAGTTAACAAAGCTGCAACGTCTGAGATCATCCCGGTGACAGGCGGTGTATGCATGGAGGGTAGGGGGTGCAGGTCACCACCTCACAATGCTGAGAGAGCTGGACTGAAGAGCTGGCAGGCAGGGCAGGGACAGTGGTGGACTTAGGGTGACTAGATGGGCCAGCAGGTGACTGGTGGTAAGGAAAGGAAAGAGACGTGAGAGATAATGTGAGAGGTGGGGTTCATACAGTCAGGATGAAAATGTAGTCACCTGTGGCTCAGAAAGATGGAGACAGGAGGAATGTTCCAGAAAATTTGGCACCGGAGGTTTGGGTTTGAACAAATTAGGTTTGAGACATGCTGCATGTCAGGCAGAGAGAAAACACAGGCGGTGCCCTGGGAGTGCAGTGACCTGGAAGTGAACCAACGGCAGAGAACTGTGGTGACTGCAGAAAAGTCACCATACCAACAGCCAGCCTCCAGAGCAGAATCAACCCGACAAGACACACAGAATCCAGCTTCCCCTTTTCCTGGCTCCAGGACTTGGGACTGCCCACATGTATGTTTCTCTGAGTTAGAAAGTTGAATATGAGTTTTTCGTTTCCCCTCTGACAAGCAGCAGAGGTGTCTACCAACTGATCGACCCAATTGTGGCCAAGGCCAGGGAGAGAACATAAGCCTAGAAGGTCACCAGATACAGGGAGAAATTTATGGACCTGGCCAGCAGCCCAACTCCAAGGAAAGCCCACAGCTGTCTTAAACTACAAAAGCACTGTGTGGTGATTTCCTCATGGCAAGCTAGAGTTGGAGAGGAAACTCAATGCAGTGCCCACCTTATTTCTAGAGAGCATTTAATCAGACGCTGTTTGGGGGGAGGGTTGCTAAAGGCTGAGCCACAGAACAACTGCAGAGCCTCCACTTCAGGTTTCCAGTGTTGCCCTCCCACAGTGACTGGGTGGAAGACAGCTGAGGAGGGGTAGGCAGTGCAGAGGCCCCCGAGAACGTAAGCTTAGGCTGAGAAGGACACAGACTGCGTCCTCCACTGGGGGAAGCCAGTGGAGTGCAGCTTTCAGGAGTGGCTGAGTCTGAAACTGCGGGCATAAATTTCAGGAGCCTGCTCGAATCCCCTGCCTGGCTGCCTATACCAGCAGACACCAGCGATCCGATTACTTTCCCCCTCTACCAGCATGAGCAAGATGCACCTCAACTTGAACAGTTGCCACAGTCGAGTATATGGACAGAGGGGACTTGGAAACAGGTTGAGGCACCCCACAGACACACAAGCCACAAAGCTAGGTGGAGGAGAGCCCGACTTGTTAGATTTCAGGACACGGGTCATGAAAAGAAACCACTCATTCGAAAAACTCAGAGTAATTTTTTTACTCTGTTCTTTAAAATCATTTTTCTACTTATTTCCTTTCTCTTTTGAACTTTTTCCTTCTTATTTTTCTGTTCTTTTTTATTTTGCTCTCTGATTTTCCTTTTTTTCTACTTTTTGTTACTTGCTCCTTTTATTACTTTTATCTAATATGATTAATTTCCTTTTATTCCACCATAGAATTCTCTAACTCACTTTTCTCTTGCTTCTAATCTTTTATTGACTAATTTTTCAAATTTTACTTTGCTTATTCTCCAGTTTCCTACTGTGTGTATTTTGCTCATATAACCACTAAGATCTATGAATCTTTAAATAGTTAACTCTATGGTGTGACTGTGAAATACTGGTCAGTGTTAGTGAAGGTATAGTTGTTGCATTTAATAGGTATTTACTGCATGTCAGTAGGTAGCGTGTCTTAATGCTTCTACCATAACCCTAGATCTCTCCCCCATCATGCAGGGCATGTTATGCTTCTGAGCGCATGCCCTAGCCAGTCTGTCTTTGATGTGTTTGTTGCTGATTTTATTGCTATTGCCAACATGGCACGGTTGCAGATAGTTCCCTGTGGGCCAATGCTTAGGTTGCTTTTGTGTCACTAAGAACACTGCGGGCTATTCCTAGAGACCTGGGTGCTGTGCCGAATACAAGCAGCCTCTTCCCCCAAATGAGCAGATGTGCTTGGCTCTTGGGACGGAGGCAAAGGCCTATAGTTAGCCACGCATAGAGTGCAGCACTGAGGAGCAGACGTTAAGGAGCTCCCCATGCGAGCAACAGTCTTTATTATATTCACCTTGAAAACCTCTGCCCAGCAATACAAACAACAACACAATAGGAACAGGAGACGACAAGGCAACAGCGCCCCCCAAACCCCCAAAGACCCCAACGATGACCCATGAAGCTCTGAAGGGGAGGAAATCAAAAACCATACAACCAAACTGTTTGAAAGGATAACAGAGGAGATTTTAAAAAGGATTAATGAGATGCTTGGCAAGCTCACACAAGATACAACCAGACAGATAATGGACTTAATAAACAACCAGCAGCACACAGCACACACTAACAAAAAATTCTGAGCTACATAAAATGATTCAAAACATGAAGTTTAACAAAGAATTAGAGTACATGAAAAGGTGCCAAACAGAAATTCAGGAGACTGAAAATTCTATTGCAAATACCGGCAGTAGAACTGACCAATGTGAGGACAGTGTCATAATTAGATGACAGAGCTGATGTTGGTGGTTATTTAGCAAAACCTTAAAGACGAATGGATCCCACAGCTCATAGATAAGCAAAGAAAACTAATCTGAGATTAACAAGACTTAGTGAAAATCAGATGAGAGCACAAAATGGCATAAAAAACCTCATTTACAGAAATAACAGAAAACTTTCCAAATATGGGTAAAGAATTTAATACACAGATAAGTGAAGCCTATAGAACCCCAAATAATCATGATCAGAAAAGAACCTCTCCATGGCACATTATAGACAAAATCCCTGAATGGTTGAGTCTAAGAAGCTGCTAGAGAGAAGCAGTGAATCACTTAAAAGGTAAGTTCATTAGAACTGCAGCTAACTTTGCAACACAAACCTTAAAGGCCAGGAGAGCTTGGAGTGAAGTGTTTCAAGCTCTAAAAAGAAAACAATTTCCAACCCAAACTGATAGATCCTGAAAAACTTTGAAAACTGATGGAAAAATAAGATATGCTCATGACAAAGAGCACCAAATAAATTCATGAGCACCAAACCACACTCCAAGAAACTCTTATGGATATCCTAGAAAGAGACAAAGGTGCTAATAATGCTGAAAGTTCTCATAGAATGACTACACCAGACAGGCTAGCAGTGAAGCAGAAGAGAGAAAGGGAAATCAGCAGCCAGGAGAATAACTCAGTGAGAGAATTAATTAGTACATTTCACCAATAACTCTCAATAGGAATGGTCTCCTTCCCAAGCAAAGCACCTGCACTGGCAGAATGGATCAGGAAATGAAATCCAACAATGCTGCATATGTGGAACACATTTAACTCAAAAAGATTCACAGTTTAAATGCCAAAGGATGGAGAATATTTCATGCAATGGGAACCCCCCAAAAAAGCAGCAATAGCTCTACTTTCAAAAGAATTATGGATTTCAAAACTGATCAGAAGAGGCAAAGAAAGTCACTGTATACTAGTTAAGGGAACAGTTCAACAGGAAGCAGTATCAATCATTAACATATATGCACAAAACTTCTTAAAAATAATACTATTGGACATGAAAGATCAGAAAACATAAACACAGTTATAGTGCAGAATCTCATACCCCACTGTCACAAATAGACAATCACTGAGACAAAAAACACAAAGAAATATTAGAATTAAACAAACTCTTCAAATAAATGGACTTAATAATTATATACAGAGTGTTCCACCCAACAACAGCAGAGTACACACTCTTCTTAGCAGCACACGGACTCACTCCATAGCAGCCAATACAACATGACTAAACAAGAACAAAAAAATCAAAATTACCCCCTGTAAGTTGTCAGATCAAAGCACAATGAAAATAGAAATTAATAGCAAAAAAACCCACAAAAATTATTCAAATCTTAAAAATTAAACAATACACTGTTAAGCCATCAGTGGATCACAGAAGAAACCAAGGAAGACATTAGACAGTTCCAAAACTCAAATGATAATGCCGGTATCAGAACATACCAGAACTTCTGAGTCACAAAGAAAGCAGTTCTAAGAGGGAAATTTATAGCTGTGAATTCCCACATCAGAAAATAGAGTGAGTCCAGAAAATAATCTGGTGATGCACCCTAAATTCCTAGAAAAACAAGATCAGTCTGAATCCAAAGCTAGGACAAGGAAGGAATTTATAAAGATCAGAACAGAAACTAATGAAATTGAGAGTAAAAATAATACAAAAAAAACCCCAATGAATTAAAGAGCTGGTTCTTTGAAAGAATGAACAAAAGAGGCAAATCCTCAGCCAATTGTACCAAAAAAAAAAAAGGGAAAGAAAAGATACAAATCAATGCAATTAGAAATGAAAAAGGTGAAATCAAAACAGACACTGCTGAAATCTAGATTATTAGCAACTACTTTAAAAAACCCTGTACACCAATAAATCAGAAAGTTCAGAAGAAATAGATGGAGTCCTAGGTACACATAAATCACCAAAATTGAACCAAGAGGATTCAGAAACAACTCCAAGCACATTCAGCTACCTGGTCTGTAATAAAGGGGAGAAAGTATTGGGGGAGGTCCCCTCTTTAATAAACGGTGCTGGGAAAACTGGCTCCACACATGCAGAAGACTGAACTGAGACACATCTCTCTCGCCATGTGCTAAACTAAAATCAAAGTGGATCAAAGTTCTAAATGTTAAAATATTACTTAATTTACTTTTTCATTTCCGTATAGTTTCTTAGGAAAATTTTTTTAACATATTACTTGTGGTCTGTTCTGTAAACATTCTCATACTATCCTCTTCTTTGGTGCTTATTTGCATTAAAGAAACTTGGATTGTGTTTGTTTGTGTAAATAACCACTAAGCCAATTTTAACACCTGCCTTTTCTATAGTTGATTTTTTCTAATTTTATTACTATTTTAAATAAATGTTAGAATCATGCTTTTTATTGCCTACTTTCCAAATAAATCCTAAATTGTTTACTAAAGAAAGTTAAAACAGAAACACTTACTATGCTGGAAGATAAAGTAGGTAAAACTCTGGAAGACACAGGTAAGAACTTTCTGAACAGAACCTCAATTGCACAAGAAATCAACACATGGGGTCGATCGTATCAAGTCAAAAAGCTTCTGCACAGAAGAGTGAAGAGACGACCTTGAGAATGGGGCAATATTTTTGCCTGATATTCCTCAGACATAGAGTTAATATTTACGCTTTATAAAGAGCTCAAAAAACTAGACCCCCAAAATGAAGACCCAATCAAAAAAAAAAAAAACAGGCAACTGAAAAGAACAGACACTTCTCAGAAGTAGTGCAGGTGGCCAATAATACACACAGGAAAAAATGTTCAACATCACTGACCGTTAGAAAAATGAAAATTAAAACAGCACTGAGATTCCGTCTCACTCTAGAAAGAATGGTCTTTATCAAGAACCCAACTAACTGCTGGTGAGGCTTCATGGAAAAACATACCTTCTACCCTACTGGTGGGAAGGTAAACTACTACAACTACTCAAAGAAATCAATATAAAGATTCTTCAGAAAACTAAAATGAGAAATTCCATTTGACCTAGCTATTTCCCTTCTAGATACCGTACCCAAAAAGTTAAAGATATGGTATGAGAGTGCTACCCGTGTTTATACCCATGTTTATAGCAGCTCACAATAGTTAAATTTTGGAAGTAACTTACATTTAGTAACAGATGAATGAATAAAGAAAACACAGTATTTATACACAGTGGGATACTACTCTGTCATGAAAAGGGATCAATTAGAATTATTTGGGGGAGCGCCTTCAGGCCACAAGATTGGGAGGGACAAATCACGCCCATGCTTAAATACCATGTTATTTCTCTTATACAAGAATATTAAAGTTTAAATAAAAGTAATAAACAATATGAAATAGGGAGACAGACCTTTTGCAAAAGGGAAGGGGACCAGAGGAAGAGGGCAGGAGGGGAGGAGCAGGGGTGAAAACAGAATTAAGACGAGCCACGTCCACGCACCAACCCCCCAAAGAGTGTGGTCATGTTCTGCAGACACAGACTCAAAAAATACAAAGTGAGTGAAAGAGAAACTGGATTTCTAACAAAGAAATACTTTATAAATTAATAAAGCAAAGTGTACACAGGGCCTGTATGCTGAGGTCTGCACAACACTGCCAGGAGAAATCGAGACCCAGATAAGGGAGAGACACATGGGGTCCCCGAGGTGGAGCGCCAGCGGTTGGTCCTTCTGACACTGGCCCATGGATTCAATGGACTTCATAGAAACCCAAGAGGAATGTAATCTTCTCTTAAAGTTACGTGGAAAGTCATAGAAGATGGAATCGACTAATCTTTAAAAAGAAGAAGAGAGCTGGCGGCATCACGCTGTCAATTTGAGACTTGGCAGGAGGCCAGGGTGGGGTCACCAGGTGTCCCCTTGTGCTCACAGTCCTGCACAGGGCAGTCCCCAGCTCCCGCCCAACGCGAAGTGGAGGCGTGGCAGAGAAGACAGTCCCCTCAGCAGACTGTGCTGGAAAAATTGGACAACACTTCAGAAAAACCAGACAAATAAATACAACCTTGGTCCATTCTTCACATCTTACATGAGCATTAACCCAAGTGAGACCTTAGAGCTGAGCACAGAACATGAAGCTATATGAAGGTCTTAGGGGAAAACACTAAGGAAGATTTTTGTGTCCTGGACTGGACAGCTGTGACTCCAAAAGCACACTATAGAGACCAAAGCATGAGCTAATACTTCTCAAACGTAAAAACCACAGCTTTGCAGATTACAAACCATTGCAGCAGGCAAAGGTGTTTGCCAGCCTCGTGTCTTGCAAAGGACTGGGATCCAGAATTAAAAGCCAACAGTGGGGAATAATCCAAAATAGCCAAGACCCCACAGGGAATGTGTGGGGCACCCTGAGGAAATGACCCCCTCTGCGGCCCTTGGGAAGATTCACGAGACGCTGTCCCAGGCGGACGCTGGACAGGAGCAGCCCAGGCGTTGCACACCACTGATGGAAACGCAGAGGTGGCCGACGCCAGGGCGCTTCTCGGTCGCTGGTGATGAAGTTTACAAGCGCTTCCAGGGCCCAGAAGTCCTGTTCCCACAGCCACAGGTTCTTCACCAGGACAGTCTTCTCCCAGGGGCATCGTCTCTCTTTGGACTCATTTTTGGTGATTGTCATCGGGAGCAGGTGCTGCTGGCACCTAGCACCTGGAGGACACAGCTGCTGGGAGCATCCTAGAGGGTACAGACAGACTCCAGGTGGAGCCTTAGCTGCCTCAGACTGACGCGCTCAAGTTGGAGAGCTCTGCCCCGGAGAACTGAAAGCACAGGCTCAGAAACCTGTACAGGAATGCTTGCTGCAGCTCGCAGCTCGTCATGAAGTCTGCAAAAACCCACACGTTGCTCACGTCACGCAAATGGAAGTACAAGGCACAGCACACCGTGGACTTGCTACCACATGTAAAAGCTAACGGTGACCAGCAGCACTGCGGTGGATCTCAAGGATGTGCTGGGTCACAGACTGATGGATGAGTGTGGGGAGGTTTGTCACCTATTACAGCTCAGAAAGACAAGACCCAGCAAAGAGCAGAGTCATGCATGACAAACACCCGGCAGGGGAGAGAGGCTGGCTCTTCAGGTGGGAGGTTTTCAGTATCCATCAGTGTTGATGGCTATGTGAATCCGGGTCTGTCTTAGTATCCATAGAACTGTGAATCCCAAGTCTGTTTACCTGTGTGTTAGTGTGAAATGTCAATGATTCATTTATAAACTTGAAACTCTCTTAAACTGCAACAGGGGAAGAAATCTGTAACAGACCTGAAGCACAAAAAAATTTGGGAGTGTTCAAGGAACCTCAGTGACTCAAAAAGAAAACACAGTAAAATGGCAAAGACACAACCAAGAACATCACAGAAGACATGAATGGGAACATGAATGGGAAAAGGAAGGCAGAAGAAAGACTCAATGTCATTTACTGACCAGAAAATAAAAATTAAGTTATAATGAGAAAACCACGCATCTTCAATTGATTGTTGAAAGCTAATCTGATGATCAAGGACAGGAAGGTGTGCATTAACTGGAATTCTCAAATATTTGTGTCACAAGAATTAGTTGGCAAAGTCTCTTTGAGACCCACTGGGCCGTCCCTAGGTCCCCTGCTGAATAGCTGAAGTTTCTCCTCAAAAAGACGCATCTAAGGAGGTGGCGCGTGATGGCTCATGCCTGTACTCCCAGCACTAGAGAGGCTGAGGCAGGAGGATCATTGCCAGTTTGAGGCCAGCCTGAGCTACAAAGTGAGCTCAAGGACAGCAGAGCAAAATCCTGTCTCAAAAAGACAAAAAAAAAAAAAAAAAAAAAAGATACAGCAATAAATAAATAAATAAATAAATAAATAAGACACATCTGTCTCCTGGCCCCTGGAAACTGCAGAGGTGACCTTGGCTGGCAAAAGGATCTTTGTGGGTGAACTTGGTAAGAGACACTGAGATACAGCTATCCCGCAGCTGGAGCCACCCAAAGTCCAGTGACATCTGTCTGCATGAGAAGAGGACATGCTAGGGACCAGGAGGCCAAGCTGTGGGGAGGCGGAGATGGAGAGGCAGAGAGCACAAAGACAGCAGAAGGCTCTCCAGACGGTGGGTCGGCCGGGACAGGTGCATTTCCAAAGTTCTGCATCTCCCCCACCGCCAGAAACCAGCCTGGGGGGCGGGGGTGTGCTGCAATGCGCTGGGGCCAGCTCCGCTGGTCACGGGCCAGCAAACTGTGGTCAGCTTTCTCTGATGACAGCAACCACAGCCTTGCCCCGCTGTGGGAAGGTCCACTTGGGAGGTGGAGAACTCACACATGCAAATGCTCAGGGCACACCCACACGCACACACATCCACCACGTGGCCACAGACCTGTTGCTGTCATGCCAAACTCTGCCACTGGACCATGGACCCTGCTGCTTGTCCACTTCTCCTTTGGTTCTACTTAGTTTTAAATTTTTTTTAAATTTTAAAATGAAAAAATAAAAACAATACAAAATTTCAAAACAAAATTATAGGAGATTAACAACAGTTAATATGTTGTGTATTGTTATCTTAAAAGTAGCTGCTCAGATCATAGGACAGAGGCGTGAGAAAAGGGTCAAGCAGAGAAGGCACAGGCCTTTCAGGTGGACTAACGGGATCAGTAGCATGGTCACCTACTTGTGTGTGCGTGTAGAATCTTTCCCTTTCTTTCTTTTCTCCCTTCCCCATCCCAGTTCTCATTTGAGCAGTTTCTTTCCCTTTCGCAGTATCTCTTGTGCCTTTTGGAGCTTATTTACTGTTTCAGTTTTTACACTAGGAGACAATAATGATATTTACACATGCAAATCTGAATTACTTCACTTATGAATATGGTCTCAAGTTGCTTCCATTTACCTATAAAAGACTCCAGTTTATGGCTTGTGTCTTTATGGCTGAGGAATATGCCACTGTATGAAAATACATCTTTTTAATCCATTCTACATCTGATGGGCATTTGGGTTGTTACCTGCTGGGGTCATTTCAGAACTGTGACCAAAGCCCTCATAATGCCAACTACAAAAGCACTTTTAAGTCCGTGTCCCTCGACAGCCTTTTAACTCTTTAAACAGAGTATTGCAAATGTTCAAAGTGGGGCTCTTGTCCTTGCTGACGCACAACAGGGCGAGCAATTAATTCCCCACGTTGTTTAGCTTCTTGGGTCAGCTTTTGCATAGGAGTTAGAGCTGGTGGGGAGTCGCCCAGAGGTTTTCAGGGTTCGTGTCTTGCCACGGCAGCAGTGAGGGGGCAGAAGCATATGTGGGAGCTGTAGAAGCAGCACCCCAGGAAAACCGGGAGGCTGACCATGCGGTCGGCGTTCCATCTGCCCCCTGCCAAACGTTGTCACAGCATCCCAGCAAAGACACCAGGTGTGCAAGTCAGAAACAGGAGCTCCGGGCTCCTCACGCAGCGGTGAGCCTGTCTTGTCCCAGTCCTCCACGATGAGCGCACCCCCTCGGGATACCAAGGGCACCAGTCATGAGCTTCCAACAAGAGTTGCGCCACACTATCCTCGGAGGTGACATGGCCCGCCTTCCTAAGACGGTACAGCAGTTCTGCTTTGTGGTTCTGCTGTGCTTCAGACAGGGGATTCCCCATGACTTACCTGGTGAAGGCACTTTCTGGAGAAAATGAGGTAAGGTGAAGCAGACGCACTTTGGGGCCGTGTTCCACCCCAGGAACATTGCGAAGGTGAATCACCCTCCACAGCAGCTGGCTCCACTCCACTGTAGAGTCCTGGTCAGGCACCAGGTTGTCGGGGTCTGTACCTAGACCCCCAGCCCACAACAGGTACACGGCGAAGGCTCAAAGGAATGAGACACGCGACATGGTCTTTAGGGCTGCAGGAGTAAAATCCTCGGCAGAGCTCGTGACTCTGCTAGCTGGCCACTGACGCTGGGCAGCCCGTATTTAATCAGAACAAGCAAGGAGTTGAGTGGATAATGGAGGAAACCTGAGCAGGATCTTGGGTGGGGTTCAAGGACCCCTCAGAGCAACAGATGATGTTAATTAAGGAGAACCATCCAGAAGGTCTCCAGGTGTCTTGCCCCCTGAGGTGTCTCCTCGTTCTCAGTTCCATCATGCCGGGGCCACGCCACAGCCCCGCACGTCTATTCAGCTTCAACGACTCAAACAGTTTCCAAGATTGAGCTATTGCAAACAGTGCTGCTGTAAACATGGGTGCACATCTATTGCTGTGGTGTGATGTTTTTAGTTCTTCTGGGAAGATACTCAGGAGGAGAATGGCTGGATTGAATAGGACCTCCAATCCTAGTCTGGTGAGGGATGCCCACACCGATTTCCACAGTGGCTGCACCAGTCTACACTCCCACCAGCAGTGAAGAAGGGTTCCTTTTTCCCACAGCCCCGACAGCATTTGCTATTGGTTGATTTCTTGATGGCAGCCATTCTTTCAGTAGTGAGGTGCAACCTCAGTGTTGTTTTAATTTGCATTTATTGAATGACCAGTGATGTTGGACATTGTTTCATGTATTTATTTGCCATTTACATTTCTTCATCCAAGAAGTGCTGCTCATCTCAGATTCCTATTTTTGGATTAGGTCTTTGAATTTGGGGGGTCCTGATTTTTTTCAATTATTTATATGTTCTAGAATTCTTTTGTTGAGACACAGTTGGCTAAAACTTTTTCCCATTTTGTGGGTTTTCTTTTTATTCTATTGGTGATTTCTTTTGATGTATGAAAATTTTTAATGAGATCCCATTTGTTGATTCTTTGAAGTACTTTCCATGCAATTTGCATTTTGTTCATGAACTCTTTGTCTACTTCTATGTCTTCAAGATTTGTATGCACACCTTTGTCTTAGTGTTTGTTTTAATATTTAGATATTTGATCCATTTTGACTTTGGTTTAGTACATGGTGATAGACATGTCTAGTTTAGTGTTCAGTGTGTGGAAAGCCAATTTTCCAGCACCATTTATTAGAGAGACTGTCTTTCTTCCAGTGAACATGTTTGGCCCTTAGTCAAAGATAAGGTGACTGAGTGTGTTTGGAATTGTGTCTGCATCTTCTAGTCTGTTCCACTAATCTTCAGGTCTGTTTTTTTTTTTCCAGTACCATGCTGATTGTATTACAGTAGTTTTTTAGTATAATTTCAAGTCAGGGATTGTGATGCCCCCTGCCTCACCTGTGTTGCTCAGGATTGCTGTTGCTATTCTAGGTCTCTTCTGGTTCCAGATGAATTTTAGGAATGTTTTCTCTAGATCTGTGAGGTATGTTAATGATATTTTGATCAGGATTGCATTAAATCTGTATAAAGTTTTGGGAGTATGGCCATTTTCACAGTGTTGGTTCTTCCTGTCCATAAGCAAGGGATAGCTTTCCATTTTCTGAGATCCTCTTCACTCTCCTTTTTCAGAGTACTGTAGTTTTCAATGTAGAGTTCTTTTATATCCTTTGTTAGATTGATTTCTAAGTATTTCAGTTTTTTTGAATGCTATTCTGAAAGGCATTGTTTCCCCAATTTTTCTCTCAGTGAGTTTGTTGTTTCTGTACAAGAAGGCTATTGATTTTTGACTGTTGAGTTTATATCCAGCTACACTGCTGAATTTAACTCTAGTCTTTTGGTAGAGTTTTTGGGGTCTTCTATGTAGAATATCATGTCATCTTCAAATAATGATAAATTATCTTCTTCCTTTCCTATCCTGATTCCTTTTATTTCTCTCTCTTGTCTAATTGCTCTAGCTAATGTTTCCAGAACTATGTTGAATAGGACTGGTGACCATGGACATCTACTTAGCTTTTAACGAGCTGTGCTCCCAGCGTTTTCGCCGGGCACGGGAGAGCTGCAAGTGCACCTCTTCTGAGCCCAGTGGCATGGACTTGTGTTGCCTGAGGCAGAACAAGTCCACACACTGAGCCAGCTGGAGGATGGGAGAGAGGGAGGAGGAAGATGTGGGCATCCACAGCTGGTTTCTAAGAGCACGAGTCCACAAGGAAGTGTGTGGAGGAAGTGACTCCACCTCCCACCTCACTGCTGAGCTACTGGGAAAAAAATATGGACCTGGACTGAAGCTGGTGGATGCTTCCCGCTGCCTTTCTGTACGCAGCGCCATCACTGGGGTTTCCCAGCCCACTACAGGGAGGTATCCTGGGAGTGTCATCCAGGGAGGGACTGGAGTGCACAGGGAACTGTGGGGGTCACACCACACTCCAGGCAATGCACAGGGGGCACCATGGGACACTGCAGGTGTTCACACCAGTAAAGCTCTGAGGCGCGAAGTCAGCACCGTGCAGGGGAAGAGCGCCAGAGGAACATGGGGAGTCCAAGGCCAGTTGCACCCCTTTCTGCTGTGGCCTGGGCTCCTCTCCTATGTGACCAGGTCTGGGTACCCCCCGCTCCGTGAACTGTGACCACTGAGCCCAGCCCTGTGAGCACACCTCACTGTTCAGACTATGTCCATCCACAGCTTCCCAAAGACGGATAACGGGTGACAGCCTCGTGAGCCTAGCGGAGCCCTCAGAGTCTTCTCCAGGCTTCTCCTAGAGCAGTGGCTTCTCCAGGCCCAGAAGCAGCCCTGGTGGCAGCCAGTGGGGAGGTCACTTGTGCCACAGTGTGCACTCGGAAATAGTTACTGGGCACCTGCTGCATACGGGGGACCGTCTATGGAGGGGCCTTATGTGCCAGCGACCCATGGTCTCAGCACGAGAGCTCTGGTGGAGGATGGCACTGCTGCCCTGTCTACGGCTCTCCTGGCCTGGGCGGTGGTCATGGTCCCTCCTGTGATGGCGATGAGGGCAGCACTGCCTGGAAGCTGCACCTGGATGTGGCCCAGGCAGGGATGAGGAGTGAATCTGAGGACCCAGAGACCATGACATCGACAGGCGCAGGTCTGCTTGTTCCCACTCACCACACGGCGACAGGAGCCCCGCAGAGAACAGCACTGCTCTCTCTCTGCGGGCAAAACAGAGACAGCATGGAAGTGGGCGATGGGCCGCTGCCCCTGCATGGCCTAGGTGTGTCTCAGTGCCTCCCTCACTCAGCTGAGGTGTTTAGAGACCCCGCCACATGGGCTCGTCAGGAGAGGAAGAGGAATTCACATCCGTGAAGAGGCTCTCAACGGCCCTGGGAGCCTGCTGTGCGTCTATGACATGTGTGCCCATGAGTTGTGTCCTAGGGACCCAGGCCCAGCACTGGCCCTCTGTGAGGGGGACACAGGGATGGGTCTCCACCCTGGGTGTTCAGTTCCTGAGGGTCATGGGGACCTGACCAGGAATGTGGCCCTCAGCTGTCCCACTGACCCTCCCGTCCAAAGCCCACACTGTGTTTCCATCTGGACCTGGGCAGCCCAGCTGGTCTCACCTTGATGGTTCCTGTTGCCCCCAGCCTGCAGGCCCAACCCAACCCACTCTCTTCCTCTCTCCTGTGGCTCCTCCAGGTCTCCACCTGTGGCAAAGGAGGTAGGGTGAGGGGTGGGACACAGGCAGCTCCAATGTTCCCATCCGTCTCCACCCCAGGTCCATGTCACCCAAGTCCGTGTCTTTCATCCTCACAGCTGTGTGGAAGCTATACTTTTCGGTTAGTCAGAGCCCAGGGTGTGGGAGCAGAAAGTTCCAGCATGAAACTCGTCACGCGGCTTGTCAGCACACACTTCTGAAGCAGCTGCCCCCTGGCTGTTGGCCCAGGGAGTTATTTATAATCCAATAACAATTAAAAGGGCTTCTGGAAGGATTGATTGCACAGCGGATTGGCTCTTGCTAATGTTCATCCCTGTTCATTCTGGAACTCCCAACATGGAGCCATTCCCTCTGCAGAGAACTGGCAAGTGAACAGCTACTGGGGCCCTCTTTTTTTTTATCCAGGACTGGGAACCCAAGGCCCAGCACAGTGGCTAGGACACAGAAGTGTCCACAAACATTTATCAAATGATAATGACATAAAAAATAAGCATGCTACCCATGCGTGACTTTGCAACACAGGTAAGGTTTGCCTGAACCTCTGTGTAGATGGGGTATGCACCACATGGGTGTCTTGCAGGAGAAACAGTCAGCAGACTGCTAAAATCCCATGAGAGGCCCGAGGGTTGGTCCTGAGTTTTGAGAAAACAGCTCTATGTCAAACATGCTGTCCTCAGTTTCAGCTGTTAATCTGAATACCTTAACTTGGTTAGATTAAGTGAGGCCTAGCAGATTAGTAGTGCCTACCTCTGGGTGTGTCTGGGGGGTCATGGAGACGAGGCCTTGGGGTCTATATCTGGCACCCCAACCCTTCCTCCCTGGTACTGTTCCCCTGCTCTGCTTCCTGGCTGCCATAAACTAAGCATCTCTGCTCTGTCATGCCCTTCTGCCAGATGACCATGGACTGAACCCACTAAAACCAGGAGCCAAATTAAAGCTCTCCTTTAAGTGTGAGTTTTGGGTATTCTGTTCCAACCAAGGAAAACTGACAGACACAGCTACATTTACTTGTTTATTTATTCATATGATGCCTTATATCTTAGAAGACTTGAAGTATCTTGCCAAGCACACAGAAAATAAGACTAAATTTATGCATGTAAGGAAAACCATGCTGCAAATGTCAGACTCAAAAAATGGGTTCCTGAGACACAAGACTGTTCACAAGAAGCTGTTAAGGATGGCACGGGCATCATTTGTTTCGCGGTGCACACTAGGGGCTGAACAGCATGCTAAGGGGTAGAGAGGCGGCAATGCCCACCTGTCAAAGTCCCCATCTCTGCTTCAGAGATGGGATCCACAGCTGCTAGAATGCATCCCCCCTCTGGGAGCAGAGGGTGGCTGGAGAGGGGATGCTTTCTAGGAGCCAACTTGTCCCATACCTAGGGGCATACCAGGTCTAGAGGAACTGAGCTCTGTAAGAATCCTCAGTGCAGACTGCTAGTTTCCTGAGGCTGCTTAATAAAGTAACACAGATGGGGGTGGGGCGGGGCTGAAACAGAGAGCGCAGCCTTGGCACAGGGCCCAGAGCCCAGAGCGCGGTGCAGGCTGACGGCTTCCTATCGCTGCAGCTCAGGTGGTCCACCGGTCCCTTGGCTTGTGGCTACATCGCTGCTTCTCCGTCTGTCTTGCTCCTGCATCTTTGTCACGCTGCATTCACTGCCAACCCAGCACGCCCTCATCCTGACTGCCTCTGCCATGGGCCTATTTCCAAACAAGGCGACACTCACAAGCGCTGGGAGTTAGGACTCAGTGCACCATCTGGGGGCTGGGGACACAATTCAGTCCCTAGCACAAAATAACAATGCAAGGGTGAAAGCGCAAAGCCAGGTGCCCTTCTGTGTGGCTCCTCCTCCTCCGGGCTGGCAGCACCAGTAGCTCTCTGACCCTGGGTGACGGGGGTACAGAGGACCAGTGGCGCGTTCTGCATCATGATCACTAGAAGGCTGGGAAGGCGAAGGCAAGAGGAGGTGCAGGACTGGTCGGGGCTCTGCCCCGGCTCATCGACAAGTGAGCTCCAGACCCCACGACACAGCTGGAGGGCAAACAAGCCACAGAAACAGTCCTGGAACCCAGGCCTGCTTCACCCCCCAAGGAGCTCTGCCTTCTGGAAAAGCTGACCCACATCCACTGCTGGATCCTTTGCCTAAAATTTACAGTGGGTCAGTGCTCAGCGAGCCAACCTGCCTCAGCCCCTCCCTCCCCACCAGGCCTGGACATAGACAGCCGGTCCTGCACTGGTGCACTCTGACGGCTTCCACTGCTGCAGGTGCCTTGCTTGTGTGCTCTCGGGCTCCCAAGGATAGCCGTTCTGAGGGCCTGGCTCCTCCTGGGCAGCAGTGTACCTGCACCACTGTTGCAGGAGTGTGATTTGTAGCAGTCTCTCCTCACTGAGCAGAGTCAGGCCAAGTGGTAAGAAGCCCCCCATGTCACATCCGGGTCTCACACCATCTGCCCTGGAACCTGGGGAGTACCACCCATGTGCCTTACTTTCCTGAGACACACAAACTTTAAAGGACTGCTCACTCCTGGGAGTGTTGACAGATTCTCCTGGACCAGGAGGTTGCTTTTAAGATATTGTGGCAAATAACAGGGCAGTATCTGGAGACAGGAGAGTAACACTGTCCACTGCCCTCCTAGATCCTCCCGCCCAGCCCTCCTTCCTGTGTCACTGTCCCTGGCTCCCATGTTGGTCACCTCAGCCAGTCTGGACATGGAGGAGGACTCCTGCAGTCTCAATTATACCGAGGCCAGGGGTGCAGGGGCTCCTGGGGCAAGGCAAACAGGAGGGCACGGCTGGCGGAACCCTTCCTCTCAGTGGCAGGAGTGGCAGAGGCGGGGCTCACAGACGCCCCCTTTTGTCCTCAACCTGCAGCCAGGCAGGGTGCTCCCCATCCTTGGTGAAGAGACTTTCTGCATGCCTGTGAAACTCTGCAACGTCCGAGCCACCCGCAAGACTGTTTCCATTTCGAAAGGAACATTTTCATCCAGGCATCGGACTGCAGGACAGGAGGAGGGCGCCCAGCCACCGCCGCCGCTCCAAGCCTCGCCCCGAGCTGCTGGGTGTAATTATCCTGCTGTTTCTCTGTTTTAACGACTTTCCTGGTAGCTCCCTAGGTTTTTTTTTTTTTTTTTTTGGTTAATAGCATCCCTCGCATCTCGTTTCCCAGGGCTTGGGGTGGCAGGGCTGTGCTCAGAGCTGCGCCTGTGTCCCCCAAGCTCCTGCCAGGGCTGCTGGGCAGGAGAAGGCTGGCTGGCAGCGCTGATTGCTGTTCTGCCTCCTTGACTTCAGGACAGTTGAGTTCTTGGCAGCTTGCCGTCCCCGGCACCCAGCCCTTGGTCAGCTGTGTCCTTCTGCACAAGGACACTGTGTTTGCCAAAATACCTCGGCCACCGCTGACCTCGAAAGAACTCATGCAGGGACAGCAGAGGACAGCAGGACAGGCGGCATCCCCTGCTCTGTGCGCCCTTATGTAAGGAAGCTGGCTGCACATGGAGCCTCACGCTGGCTAAATTCCAGATGCGTGGTGCGTCTGGACATGCTCTGTCCCTGCCCAGACCCTTTGCCCTGTGGGGGCACAGCAGGCTGCAGTGGTGAGGTCCAGGGCAGCCTCTCTGTGTGGTCCTTCCATTGTCCAGCAGCCCAGGAATGGCTCCAGCCTCAGCGTTAGCCCAGGACACCCACACAGTGCAGAGTGCCGGCTGATTGGGTTGGGAGGAAGTAAACGTTTTCTCCCAGAGCTCACAATGGCCCGAACAAGGGAGCCTCAGGCTTTCTCTGCTTGATATTTGGAGCAAAACTTGGAGAAGGGAGCTGGAAACTTGGTCTTGGCTATAAACAATGTGAAGCTTTAGTTCCTAGCAGTAGTGGTATAGATTGGATTGTGTCCCCTCAAAACAGATCAGATCCTAACACCCAGCACCTCTGAACGTGCAGCCTTATTTAAAACTGTAGATAAAATAAGCTAAAGTAAAAGGAAGCTGGGCTGAGCTGGGGGCCTTTGTCCACACGATGGTGTCTTATGGACAGGAAAGGGCTCCCGTCTTTGCTCAGGCCTGTCCACCCACAGGAAGATCAGTTCCTCCTGATTTCCAGGCCTCCACAGCCCCTGGCTTGACTCAGCTGCTACCAGTGATGGACCTGTGTTCTCTCTCCTTGGACAAGGTTGGATTGCACCTCTGCCTGGACATCCTGACTGGGACTTGAAGGGGCAGTGCCTGAGCTCAGCCTCTCTCATGCCACATGACGGTGTAAGCCTTTAGTATCCTGTTCACACTGAAGAAGGAGAAAGACAAAGTTTCACATATCAATCACAGAGCAAGCCCGGAGGTCTGCAGAGAGAAAGCAGATGGCCTCTCGTTGGCAGGTCTTCCTGGAGGACACGGAGCAGGTGGCTCCCACAGCACCTGTGCTATGGTTTAGATCTCAGTGTCCCCCAAAGCCTTACACACTCCTGAGGGACTTTGGGGAGGTGATTGGGTCCTGGGCTCAGAGCTGACTGCTGTTAGGAGGCGGAGCCAGGTTGGATGAGTCGGTCACTAGGGCTGGCATGGAAGGTTCCTCTCCCGCCTGGCTTCCTGTCTGCCGTGTTGTGAGCAGTTTTTCCTCTGCCAGGTCCCCCTGCCATGCTGCCTGCCAACTAACCATGGACTAAAACCTCCACAAACTGTGAGCCAAAATAAGGCCCTGCTTCCTCCAATCAGGGGTATCGTGTCAGGGATTGTGTCTGAGAAAGTAACTAAGACACCTGTCAACTAAATCTTCTCTCCTCACCCAGGGGCTTTCCAGGCTTGTGGGTACTGAGCTGTGTGGTGACTTTCATGCTTTCTGAGCTGAGGCTGGAAAGACCGGACTGCCTGTGAGTTCTCGGGGCTCACGACCACGACTACACTGCAGACCCCACTGTGCGCGCTGTGGACAAGGTGGCTCCCCTGACCCCAGGACAGTCTAAGATGCCAGCAAACACCTGGAACTTCGAACAGTGCCTGACCTTTTGTGCACTGTGCTTTTCTAAACAGAAACATCAATGAAGACATCTGATCTATCAATTGGGCGCATTAGGGATTAACCACAACTGCTCACAGTCCACATGTGAGGAAATAATACAATAGAACATTTATAACAATATACTGTCATGAAAGTTAGGTGAATGTGGTTTCTCTCTCCCTGAGGGACACTCACCTTTTCCCCTGAAGCAGGTGCTTTGCGGCCCTGCCCTTGTGCATCCAGTTAGACAGCCTCCCCGCCCCTGGCTGAGGCCGGGTAAAATATGGGTCACTCAAACACCGCCACTGTGAAACTGAGCAGGCACACGATGGACGATCTGGTAATGGAAACGGCTGCTCAGTGACAGGCAGGCTGGTGACGCCTCTGGGGTGGACATGCTGGACACACACCTGAGCCACATCTAGCAGGATCAATCGAGACTGTCGTGCAATTCAGTTTAAAAAGTGGGAATTGTTTCTTCCTAGGATTTTCCATCTAATAATTCTGGCCCACAGATGACTCAGGATAACAGGGACCCTGGAAAGCAAAGGTCGTCACATATGCGTGCAGGACCCCCGGTGGCTGGAAGGAAGCATCAGACTCTCCCAGGAGCGCGGCCCCCAGGGGGGCTGGGGGTTCTCCTCCCAGAACCTCTGTTACAGCTGGGACCTCCTTCAAAGCAGCTGTGTCCCCAGTGGGGATGGAGCCGCTAACCTAACCTCATAGGGGCAGGGGACAGTCAGCAAAGGGACTGTGTGAGGGAAGCGCTCTGCCCTGAAAACCACCTGGCTCTCTCTGCTCACCCACCCAGCCAGGCTCCAGAG
The DNA here is from genome assembly GCA_004027455.1 of Hydrochoerus hydrochaeris. Classification (NCBI taxonomy): domain Eukaryota; kingdom Metazoa; phylum Chordata; class Mammalia; order Rodentia; family Hydrochaeridae; genus Hydrochoerus; species Hydrochoerus hydrochaeris. The sequence goes on from PVLA01010303.1 coordinate 24,724, forward strand.
GCTGCCCCAATCTGGGAGAGCAGGAGAGAGACAGGGCTCTTCGCCATCTCCCTTCCCTGCTGGCTGCGCCGCCTGCCGACCCCTCGCCCACGTCCACGCCCATGTTCACAGTCCCCCAGCCCTTCCAGGCTCAGTGAGTTAGTGACATGTGAAATCTAATTAGAGGACAATTTATACATTTGCTGCTTCCCACGTTCTCCTGGAACAATGATCAGTCCACGAGCCAAATTGTTGACTACAGACTGCATTAAAGTTTCCCCATTTTGGGAATATGTGACTAATTATTGTAATCATCTTCCGTTAATATGCACGCCTGGCTCTTTGTGTCGTACAAATATGATACCAAGCTTGCAGGACGGAGTCACCGGAAATCACCACAGACAAAGACAAGCCATTGTGAACATGTTTTATTTCAAGCATAAAAGACCCTCAACTTTTGATACCGTGCCTCAGCCCTGAAATCTGCTGTGCTGCTTTTCCTGGAAAATCCTCAGAAATGGTTCCACCTGAGCAAGTTTCATAACTAGCATGCTCTGGGCCGAGAAGGCCGCTCCCCCTCTTCCTCCTCAAGACTTGGGGTGCCTTTTCCTCCTCTTGGGAGCAGTTTCTGCCCATGCTGGCCCTGCATACACTTTTACTTTCCATAGCAAAAGCTGCTCTGGGCGCCGGGTGCTTCGAAGGTAGTCGGAGGGCTCTGCCCCCGTGAGGAGAGCACTCTGTGACGTGAGGAGCCCCATTTTACAGCCAGTGACGCACAGCTTGGGACACAGCCTGAAGAGGAAAGCTGCAGGGATACTCAGTCCGTGTCTCTGGCCCTGGGCACAGCTGTCACCCTTTCTTCCTACCGTCCCAGCGTAATTCCCAGGAGCTGGATGAGCCTGTCCAGTGGGGAGGCCGTGAGCCCTGCACCTGCTCCAGGTCCTGCGCTCAGAGCCCTGGGAGTCTGGGGCTGGGAACCCCAATCCTCTCATGGCCTGTGGGGGCCAGGGCTGCTGTGCCTCCATCTGTGCCCAGCTTCCTGATGCCAGCCTGGCACCAGACTGGCACTTGCTTCGAAGGGTAAATATGTTCCATCAAGGTCAGGCTTATTTTTCTCAGGGTCTCACAATCATCTGCTTGTCAGACATAATTTTTAAAGTAATTCTTAAGTACAATGTAACAGCATTCCAAATGTCTAGCACCACATTTCTCTAGCGAGAAAACCACGCACCTTTTGTCTACTCAGATCACAAAGTGGCAGGCCACTCTGGGGGCAATGTCCCTGTGTGTGGCCCTGCTGGACAGGGCATGGGCTTGCTCCCTACTGGCTTCCCACTCTGATTACCGACCTCAGGCTGGTGACCGCAGCTCGGCTGTGCGAGCTGAAAGCTCGGGAAGCCCAAAGGGTGAGGAGTGGGCTCTGCTTCTCAGGCTGGGTCCTGCTCTTCCAGTGAGGCTAGAGGCGTGGGCTGCTTTCTGCTGTCTGCTGTGGGTGACTAGGTCACACTTGTGGCCAAGGTTGCAGCCTCTGGAGCAGGGTGGGGAGAGGCTGCAGGGAGGGCAGGAGAGCTTCACACGGGGTGGACCCCACAAGACCGACCAGCTGTCTTTTTCCTTCTTTTCTGTTTTTGGTACTAGGAAGTGAACTCATGACCTCAGGCTTGCCAGGCGGGCGCTGTGCCACTGAGCCATATGCCTGGACCCCAGCCATCATTATCTACATCTTCCTCACCCCTGTGCTAGGAGCAGAGTCTGCCTTTCAGGAAAGCAAAGGTTCGAATCTGCCTACTTGTGTGACAATCAGACACAGTGGGAAGGGGGCTCTGCAAGGGCTTCTGGACACCCAGTGTCGCCCACTCCCAATCTAACAGCTACAGGTGCTGCTGTGCTCACAGCCAGGCTTAGGAGACGGCAAATGTGCCCATCCAGCAGGCTCTGCCCTGCCCTGCCCTCCGCTCCACCTGGACGGCGCCTCTACCTGCATCGGGGAAGACACATGGGGCAGGTGAGAAGATGAACCGGGCAGGGCTGGCAGTGTGAGCAGGGAGGAAAGGACTGTTTCGTCATGTCAGGATTGGAGATGGGCTGACATGGAAGTTCTCGAAAAATGAGGAAGGAAAGGAGAAATCAGCTGGAAAGGAGGAGGAGGCAGAGGTGGAGGGGAAGGAACAGCTGAGGAGGGGCAACAGGAGGAGGAACACATGGGGATGAACTGGAGGGGATGAGCAGGTGGCAGCCTGTGGGAGCTGTTCCTTTCTCAGCTGCACCTCTGGCCTCTGGCCTGAGCTTGGCGCTCCATAGATGTCCCTGAGTGTGGGAGTAGAGTCCATGAGCTTGAGCGTGGAGTGTCTATGTCCCTGAGTGTGGGAGTAAAATGCTCCTGCTGTTGGAGCGGTCACCAGATTCAGGGTCCCGTGGAATTTCAGATCTTTGGTGTCCTAAACAAATCACTGGGGAAGACAGGGGGAATAGACAGCGAGGTTTTCATTTTTAAAGGTAGGAAACGTCGTACACCCTGCAGAGTGAGATGGGCTACTGAGCGTATTCACAGAGGCCACTGTGGTGGTTGTGGGAAGCTTTTTGTCTCTCACTGTTCCTCCTGACAGCACATCTGGGCCGTCCTATCAGAGACCTGCTCGATTTTGCACCAGGAGTTAATATCGCACTTTCTGATTGGCCCCAGGTGCAAGGCTGGTAACTGCTCTGCACATGGGTCCTGGCAGGCCATGCCCACTTGGCCAGCCGGTTTGCCCTGCCCTCACCTCCTACCTCAGACTGTGTGCCTAATAGCATTCCAAGTTCTAAACTGACTGAAACTTCATAATAAGTAATAGAAATGGGAACAGTAACACAACAAGCAAATGTCCCTGGAGTTTTATGCACTCTGCCTTTTCATGTCTCAAAATAGTTGTCTCATATTTAGTACTGTGAATCTTCATAAGCATGTATGGTCCACTTAACTGTCCTCTCGTTTTCCTGAAATGAGTTTCCATTAGTCAGTAGTGTGAGTGTGCAGATGTGACTGGAATTTCCTAAACGCTGTCACACTCTGCGTGCAGCAGCTTTTCCACAGGTCTGTGCTGCGCAGACCCCGTCCTGGAGGGGCCTGGCTGAAGCTCCCCCAGCCATTCTCATCCACCCTGAACCCATGGCCATGGCAGTGTGACGGCTGCTGCCTCTGTGGTCCAGGAGGAGGAGAAGAAGTTCAGCGTCCAGCCCAGAGCCGAAGCAAAGGGAGGTGTGGGATTAACCCTGGGCCCCAGATCCTGGTGGGGGCTGTGTTCAGGAGCCCTGGCTTCATGCAGGACAGGGTCCTCTCCCTATAACCACACATCCCAGAACAGCTGTGACAGGGCAGGTGCGCCCAGCAGCACCTCAGGAAGGACAACCGTCCCCTGACTTCAGCACTGCCCAGCCTTGAGAATTAAGTTAAAACCTATGCTGATGATCTGTGAGGCACAGCAGGCAGCTGGGAGAGTCCGGGCTTCCCGCCCCAGCCCTGGGATTGGACTAGGGCTGAGAAGTAGCACAGTAGTTTCCTTCGGAAACTGGACTGGCACCCCCCGCCCCACCCCACCCCGCTGCACTGCCGCCTTTTGTTGGATGCAACTCAGCTCCTCGTTTGCTCTAATTTTCCTTCTCTCTGTCTCCCCCATTCACGTCTCTTACTAATTGGAAGGTCTGTAAAAGGAAGTTCTCTTTGGCAGCTTCTCCCTTGGCCATTTTGTTTTCTTTTTCTTTCTTTCTTTCTTTTTTCCTTTTAATAAAAGGAGTTTTCATTAATTCAAATGAGAGTTAAACTTTTCTCCAAAAAAATACCCACATACATATATTGGTGCACAAACTGATTTTTAAAATAATATTTTTAAGGCAAAGAATGGTTTTCTAAACAAATGTTACTGGTAATAGGAATACCTTGTAGTATAAATGCAGATGTCTTCTAAATCATTTTTGGAAAATAAAATTATGCAAGTTTTAAATTAGCAAATGAAACCATCGTGTCCAGGGAGGTTGTTTTCCAAATATGCCTGAGGCCTGTCAGAATCTGTGTTCCTGGAGCAAAGCAGACGTGGGTCCGAGCTCCCATCACTATCAGTTTCCAGACAAAGGTTATCTGTGCCTTATATTCAACATAGAATTTTCAAATTTTGAAACATTTTATTATTACTGTAATGGCTATTGCCGTTTCTAACAGACACCCTGTCAGACGGCTTAAAAAATGTATGCTTTCGTTCATGCAAGGAGAAAAAAAACAAAGGTCAAAACTTTTAAAATGTCACTTCTTCTGCAGTTTTGCATAGAAAATACGGCAGAGCAGCGGGAGGCCTCCTGCCCATAGAAAGGCGGCGGGAAGGAATGTCTCCCGCCGCTGAGCTTCCACTCTCGGGCAGCTGCGGGCTGCGCAGAAAAGCACTGTGGGAACCCATTGTTGCCCAGCTGGGTAATAGTTTTCTTATTTTACAGTCAGCAACCGAGGGGGGTGGGGTGTCTTTCGTAAAGTGCCTGAAGAAAATGTCTCCTGCAAATGGATCGCTTTCCTCCTCCCAGAGAAGCAGGATCTGTACGCCGCGCGCGTCGCCGGGACCCAGCGGTGTAATTAAGCATCACAAACAAAAGCGACCCGAACCGGGCAAGGCCCAGAGTCATCGCGTTTCTCACCAGACCTGGGACGGGGCATCTCCGGGCCTATGTGCTTGGGAACATGATGGTTTCTTTTGCTCCCCTCAGCCAATTATCCTTACCCTTTACTTTACTTGAAGGTCACCTGCCATAGGGTTGAAGGAGCCGAGACTAAAGTTTTAATTTCCAGTGTGGCAGTAAGGTGGGAGCCTTCACGCACCCAGCAGGTCCCGGCTTGGGTTTGGCCGGAGTTGCTCAGTGGCGAGTTGGAGCAGGGTGGGAGGGCGGCCTGGACCTCAGACCTAAAGCCTCAAACTTGTTTTGTTTGCAAGTGTGAATGGTCCAGTGGGTTTTGGTTGCCATGGAAACTGGCTTTCAAAGGTGAAGAGTTCCAACCCTTCACCTTTTCCAGGCAGGAATTCCCTCCAGCCCAGGTAAGCCAGCTTCCAGCACTGGGTCCCCATGGTGGGACGGGTGCCCCCTTCTGCAGAGCCCCATCGCCTCCCCATGGGGCGTCTGCAGACTCCGGGCACTGTTGGGTGTGGAGACCTAGGCGGTCATCCCGGGCGGAAGGGGCGCATTGAGGTGCACCACTTCCTGGGCTCCCAGGCGCGGGCGCCAGCAGCGAGCAGCTCAGGCGCGCGGCCGGGAGCAACTTGGCAGGACAGGGCCAGGCTGTGGGTCCCGGTGCAGAACTTGCCCAGCATGCACTGTGCAGAAAGATGAAAGTGCTGCACAAATGAGGCCCAGCGTTTGTGCTTTTGAACCAGGTGCTGCTCGTGGAAGGGATAAAGCCACTTTTGGAGCCTGAGTGCTGGCTCCTCCATGCAAGGACAGGGACAAAGTTGTTGGGGTTGGCCTGGAGGGTGCTGGCCTGATCTCGGTGCAAGTGCCATCTGTTCCTGGACTGGCTGCATGGTGGTAGCACAGAATCCATCAGGAAAGGTCCTGAGGGTGGACCAGCAGTCTGGGCAGCAGCGGGGTGGGGGGGGCTCAAGAGAGGAAAGCTACTAGGCCAGAAGATGAGCGGGAGTGGCCACCCAGGGCAGGAGGGATGGGCCTGTCACCAGCGCACGCAGAGGAGGTACAGGCCACATTCAACACTGAGTTCCAGGCAGCTGACCCCGTGGGCTAACACAACCCCGTTGACCCTGGCCTAGGCTGGCATGGTCCCCAAAGATGGTGTGAATAAAGGCCCGCTGTCTCCAGGGGGTCACATGGCAACAGGCGGGGCCGGCCTCTGGCCAATAGGCTACAGGAAAGGACACAGGGCATCGCAGAGGAATTGGCCAGGCTGGAGCCTGAATCAGACCCTGGGCTCACAGCATTGGGCTGAAGACCCCTGGCCATGCAGAGGTGTGGGTGGCAGGACACAGCACCCCACGAGTAGAACTGCTGCACCCCACCCTGTCCCAGACAGAGGGATGGACATCCACTGTCCATAACACAGGCAAAGCAATTCTCACTAGCGCAAGAAACAAATGATTATGCAGAAAAGCAGTACTGTTTCATTCTGCCATTTTATATAAATTCCTTTAATCAGCCCCTTTTGCTGACTTCTCAGAGACCGAAATGCCTTTGGAGCCTTGAGAAGGTTCCCAACCAGAGAGCACGCACACACATGTGCACACACGTGTGCCTTTGGAGCGAGGAGGAGAGGTTTTACCAACACTCAGAGTCAACTCTGATTGGTAATGCAGAGACCAAGGCTGTTTTAAAGCACAAACTTTTGACAAATGGTACTTATGTTTCTAGTTGGTTCAAGAAGAGGTAGAGTTGCCTCATTCTATCTTTATTAATAATGAAACTGTGCCCAGGTGTCCAGGCAGAGAATGACAGGAACAAATGTGCCAAGCTTCCACCTATCACCAACTTCAAGAAAGGCAAATGGAAAGTAAAAGAAGAAATATAGATAGAAAGTTCTTTGCAACATTCACAGTTAGTTCCAAATTAAAAACAATAAAATTGAGGAAAATTTGCTAAGCTGTCTTAAAAAAAAGATTCTTTTAAGGAAAAATCTCATTCCCTTGAACTGAAAATGCTGAACTATCCAAGGGGCCAACTGGAAGATTCTGACAACTTTGTCTTCTTGCTTTGTGTGAAGTGAAGGGAGAGGGATGGAGGACTTTGGCTCCTGCTTTCCATCCAACATTAAAAAACATCAGAGAGAAAAATCGGAGTGGTTGCTAGATAAATGTAAAAATGCTAAATTAATAGAGGAAAGAAAGATGGAAATGTTAACTAGGTTTAACTGTTGAAAAAAAGAACAAAGTACACTTAATAATAATCAAAAGTAAAAGGGAAAAATCAAGAGTATCTGTTTTTACAATAAATATGAATGAGATAAATTTCCCTGTTAAAGTCAGAGGTTGTTAGACTGTGCTAAAAAAAATTGACTTACATATTTTTTTAAAAAAATCTTTCTAATAAAGTGGTAAGGAAAGTCAAATAGGCAAACAGATATCAGCACATGAAAATGAAAACATGAAATTAATACCAGATGATGAAGAATTTAGGAGTGATAGCTCTAAACAAGATAAAAGTAGGCACCGTGTAATCATAGAAGGCATGATTTGCTAAAATGAGCTGTTACCTTGAGTGTGACGGTCAACATCAGGACTAAGTATAAACAACAACAACAACAAAAATAAACCAAACAATGAAGTAACATAAACATCAAAACCCAAACACCCCAAAGGAACAGCTGTGGACTGATAGAATTTATAGATGTCTCCAGCGGCCTCCATGTGCCTTCCATGGCCAATAGGTCGACAGAACTTCCTGAAATGCAAAACTCACCTGCACGCCCAGCTGAGATCATCACAGACCAAACAAGGAACACCTCGGCTCTTTGGTCAGTCTGAAAGTCTCTAACATCAGCAGGTGTCCTAAAGGACACCAGCCCTCCCTCTAAGAGCCAGTGTCTCCTGGATGACTTGCTTGAGGGTGCAGGCCAGGACATGATGTGTTATGAACCCTCCATCCTTGTGCAAGGGGCTCTGAAAATGTGCAGCCTGGTTTTAACACCTAGGAGAACAGGAAACACCGCTAACCACTTGTAAGGAAGTACGAGTTTTTCCCCAGTAGACAGCACCTTGCTCCTGAATGGTCATGTTTGTGAGGTTTATGTAAAGCCAGCCCTATTTTCCCTCACCCTCCTGATCCCCACTGACATGGGCTTTGTGTCCTCCCAAAGCTGGCCTGCCTGAGCTTCAGCACTGACAAGTGCAGAGCTGCTTAGGGGAACTTCAGCGGCTCCTTCTCAAGGGCCCATCTGTTCAGCAGAAGCTGTTGCATCACATTAGCTGCAGCCCACAATTTGCCTGCCTGGGTTGGTGATGGCTCTGTCCTGAGGCACCTAAGCCTGCACCGGAGGGGAAGGCTTGGATGCAGATGTCCCCAGGCAACGTGGAGGCAAAGTTGACCCCAGGCCTGGCTCTAGGGAGACGGGATGCAGCCCAGATGCTCCAATGAACCCAGCTACTCCTGTGACTGCAGCAGGCACCTCGTGTCCCCAAAGTGCCAAGTGATGCCCAGCCCTGGAGGTTCTCACCACAGCCCGGAGGCGACAAAGATGGAACCTTGGACTCCACCCCTCACACATGGAGACCAGGCCAAAGCTGGCTTGGTGGAAGCCAGGGCGAGATCCAGGGGGTGGTGCCAAGCACGGCCTGCCTGCCATGTGCAGCCTGGTGGTCACACAGAGCCCTGCCTGGGCCAGGCTCCTGCGTCCTCAGGGACACGCAAAGGCTCACTTTCTTTTGCCCTTGAAATGAGGATTTATCTTGCATTTTTAAAAGTTCATCCAAAAATGGTTGTGACCTGGTAGGAAAATACTTCCTCACAGGGCTGAGCAGCCACGCTCCTGACCGGAAGCCTACACAACGACACCGTCAACAGGACTCTGTTAAAAACAAGGACACCACACACTGCAAACCATGCTCTGTCCCCCAGTACCCTGGAACTGAAAGCGATGAGGTCTGCACTTCATGGCCTGGACTTTCCTGTGGAGGGCAGGACAGTCCACTCGCCCACTGGGAGCAGTGACTTTTCCAGTGTACAGTGGCACCGAGGCTGCCCATCCTGCTGATGGGCAGCCCTGCTGGTGGGCCTGCTGGCACAGGCCCTGGTCACTGCCCATCCCCCACTGGGCTGGGGTGCCTGCAGCCCTGGGCCAATCTCAACCAAAAAATCCACATGGAGTAGGGAAACCGCTGGCCTCCACCAATGTCCCTCAGGGGCTCTGCCTACCTGGAGCCCATAGCAAAGGGCAGAGCCCCAGAGGGAGGGAAGCTCAGATAGGTCTGCGCTGGAGCCACTGACCCAAGGAGCCCAGCAGCCCACCAAGGGCCATGGAGCACTTTCCAGATGTGGGATTTGTCCTGACTGCTGGCTTCACAGGGAGCTTTCTGAGCCTTTACACTAGGATGTTGATGGATTGTGAGTAAAAATGGAGTGAAGTTGAGGCCCAGGGACCTGCACAGAGCAGGGCCAGGAATGTGCCAGCTGCCTGTGTTTTGAACTAAAAATTCAGGACACTCAGGAAAGAGGATTCCAGAGCTGCTGCAGAAAGTGACGAGGACAGCAGGGTGAGTGTTCAAAGCCACGTGGAAGATCCTGAGCGCCTCACGGTGAAGTGCCTTTTACTATAACAAGTTTTTAAAAATTGTAAGCAGTCACCATATCCTCGATCACACCTTCGTAAGTTGGGAGAACTTAATTCTCACTCTTTGGATTCCATTTACCCTTTCCCTGGTCTTGCCACCTTGCGAGCGGCTGTGGACACATTACTATCTATCTCTGCAAGGCTTCTCAGCAGACTTGGAACTGTGGTCCTTGCTGGGAGAAGATTTACAGAACCATTAAATTATGCATCACCACCATCAAACGCATGCATTTTTTTTTCTGTGGCATTCAGGATAGGATTATCAATCCAATATCTGAAAGAAGGTCCAAATGATTTGGAAAGCAGTTGGGGGCCAGTGTCACCTGTGACCCACGTGCCAGGGTGGCTGGCGTGGCAGAGGGTATCTTGTCATCTTGTGTGGAACTCTGGCTCCTCCCAGCTGCCCAGGTGCCTCTGTGGGGCTGGCCTGCAGATGATCAGGCCCCGAAGTGGCCAGTGGCCTACGGTTCTCCAGCCACACAATGCTCCACGCCTGAGATCCACGGAGAAGGAAGTTCCCAGCCCTGACTCTTTGGTTAAAGACTTCTGTGTGATTTTTGCTCACAGCAGTTTGTGGGGCGCCTTTATTTCTCTTTTGTTTCTCCTTGTCTGAGCATCTACCTGACACTAATCTCAAATTTCACACTGAAACCCCAGAACAAGAGTGTCCTGGGGCTGTGGTGACAAAGCACTACAGACCATGGGCTTCAAACAACAGAACTGCAGCTCCACACAGACCAGGGTCCAGAGCCCGTGGCTAAGATGGCACAGGGCCACACAGCATCCAGGGCCCCAGGGCCCCCTCCTCTCAGCTGCTGTCCGCTGCTACCCTGGCCTCCTGGCTTGTGGCAGTCACACTAGAACCCTGCTGCGCCTCTCTCTCTTTCCTGTAAAGACACCACTCATGCACATCAAGGGCCCCATCCAGCATGACCTGGCCTAGCTGATCATGTCTGCAGTGACCCTCTTTCTAAACAAGGCTGCAGCCTGAGCCTTGGGTCTCTGGAGGCCCGGAGGAGCCAGGTGTTAGTCAGTTGATGATGGACTTGGCCCTGGAATCCCCAGAGGAATTCATCTGTGTGGCTTTGGAAGTGCCCCAGGTACCGGGCCAACGGGAGACCCTTCCTGGCTGCAAACGGGGCTGAGACATGGCCTCCAGCCCCCAGGGAGCTGAGCCAGTTTGTGTGTGATGGGGCACCCCTCCTCCCCCACCTTCTCCCTGCTCTGGGGGACACCTTTGTGCCCCTTGCTCACAGTGGAAAACAACATTTGGATGCCACTCCAAGGAGTTTCAGGGCCGGTGGCACTGAGGGAGCCACCCTGGCTGCAGGGCTTGCCTTCTCCTTCCAAGTGTCACCCAGCTAGATGGTGGGTGGGTGGGGCTGTGCAGGGGAGGGGCGGGCACCGGCCCAGCTCCCAGCTCCTTTACCTTGACAGTGACCTTGCAAAGCCCCCTCTTTCTCCCCACAGTTTCTGTATGGTTGATTTTGCCTTCATCTCTGAAGTGCAGGTGGCAGTCATGAGTATTTGTTTCCTGCAGGTTTGGTTTTGTAAACCTCTTCTCAAATGAAAAGTGCCACGCAGCTGTGGAGCATTGTTCTTATTAATAACCTCCTTTTGGCATGAGCTCCCACGTCTCGTGCTTCCTATTAGTATTCTGCAGCAGGAGGTGCTACAGTGACAACGGGTCTCTTTCTCCTCTTCTCTTTTGCAAGCAGCCCATGCCCGAGGCAGTTAAGATGCAGCACGCAGCCTCCTCTCGGTGTCAGATCCTGTGTGTTACACGTGGATTCGATCCCCGTGGCCGAGCTGTGCGTGGTCAGGGGTGCTTGCCAGCGCAGGCTGCAGGACGAGATACCACGTTTGTCCTCCAGCCCCAGGGGAGGTGTCTGAGGTTGGGCCCCAGCGTGTTTGTCCCTGGAGCCGATGTGCTTCCTGGCTTGCAGGTGGACTTCACCTAACTGTGCCCTCGAGTGGCAGGCAGGGAAGGCCAGGCAGGCCCCATCCACTGTCCTGTTGCCTCTTCTCACCCAGACACCACGTCCATCATAAACACCCGCCATGTGCGAACTCGTCTCAACCCAACTGTCTCCCAGATGCCCCTCTCCGAACGCACTTCCCTGGCGTGAGACTTCGGTGTGTGAATCTGGGGGTTGTGAACACTTAGCTCACAGCACCTGAGCTCGACAATTTGCTGACCTAGGGAAGTAGAGACAATGGGTTCATCGTGCTCAGGCTCCACCCTCACCCCACCCACTGCCCCTGGGGTGACCCAGGACACCAGCACCGGTGCAGAGCGAGCTCCCAGGCCCTCAGTGCAGGGGCAGTGGTGAGGGCCGGGCTCCCAGAATAGCAAACTTCTTGACTCACTGGGTGGCAGGAGACCTATGGAGAGCCCCAAGCCCATGCTGGTCTCCTCGGAACTGGAGAGGACATTGCGCTCCAGCAGGCTGTGGAGACCCAGTCACCATCTCTGGGAGATGGAGGAGGAGGCGGCGGTGAGAGCATCCTTGGCCCAGATCCTCGCAGCCTTGGGGCAGTGGAAAGCCACCCTGAACTGAGGCGCGCTGAGTCCAGCCTCCGTGCCTCCCGGGATGAGCGCATGCGGTGAGTGCAGACAGTGGCCGCTGGCTGGGTCTGCTTCCTTGCAGACGCAGGGGAAGCTGCACACTGCAGGCTTCAGGTTTCACAGCCAGGCAACCTGCACTGTCAGAAAGTGAGGTGTCTCCGGGTGCCCTCACTTCTCCTTTCCAGTGTTCAGAGCACCGAGAAGCAGAGGTGCACGTGGAACCCCCTCCCCAAGATGTGTAGCCACAGAAAGATGCAATGGTAGAAGCTTGTGGGCGTCAGGCTCCCTGAGCTCGGGGTGTCTGTGCCCCACCATGGTGAAAAACCTCAACCACCCCAGTCCTGTCCTCTGTCCCTGTAGCCACATAGAGCTGGGCCGGCCTTTGGGGCCTGACTGACCCAGACAGAACTGAAAGACAAACCATGAAAACTCTGAGTCGGGAACCTGTGTGCTGGGCAAGTCACACCCAGCCATGTGCCTTCCACGGCACGTAGAGAATAATTCAGCCACCCCCTCCCACACTCTGCTCTGCTGTCTCCCAGCAGGATGCAGGGCAGCCTCGAGCGCTGGGCCGTCCTCTCCCCGGTTATAGCAGCAACCAGAGGCTGGCCCTGAGGGGAGGGCCCGGCTGGCCGAAGGCTGACATGCCTTCCCCAGCACCATGCTCCCTGCTCCCCACGGTGGAAAAACAGTTTGCATTCACGGGGGAGAGGGGCTGCGGGGCGAATGGGACGCCACACCCTCGGGACCATATCTGGTGCAGTGATGACTGTGGTCAGCTGATCCACAGGAGGAGTGGTTGTAACTGAGCCAGGCCAGGCCAGGTAACCAAGGCAATCAGCAGCCAGGGACGAAGTGGCCGAGCAGAGCCGGAGGGCACCTGAGATGCGATCCCCTGTCCTCTATCAAGCTTTATAATGAGGTTACGGTAACCCAAAACCAGATGGAAACAGAAATCTGGCTGCCTGTCAAATCTAGGTCTGGTTGCTCTGAACCGCAGGAGTTCCGATAGGAACTGTTTGCCCACCCCCTACCCCACCCCCCGGCCTATCATGGCTCTGGCCTTGGACCCGTGCACCCCGCCTATGGCACGGTGCACCCCACCTGCGGATGCTGGATCTTTCACAGCATGAGATTCAAACACTCCGAACACACAGCGTGGCCACGAGTGTCTCCTCCCCACATCTGTGGCAGGCTTTCCTGGAGCCTCTGACTGCCCTGGTCTTGCAGGCTGCCGGTGGCCCTGAGCCCTGCTTCTGAGGCAGGGAGGCAGGAGTCCAGACTGGCGCAAACCCACAGGCTGGTCTTCACTCTGGAGGAGCAGGCTGTCCACGCTGATCCCTGGAGAGCTCTGAGGCTGGTCCTGAAGGCCGTGTCCCCTCAGATGGAAGCATGGCAGCCCTTCTCCTTCCAGAGCAGTGGTCAGGAGCCACGAGCTCTGCCCCCAGGCCTGCTCATCAGAGCCACTGAGGAGTCCACACTGGCGAGGGACAGCAGATGCAGTGAATGTTCTAAGAGTGCCCGCAGGATGGACGATCTGTGGGCACCACCTGTACCACATGGCCCCGAGTTCCAGGCAGCCGGGAATGGATGATCATGGAGTCTCCCAGGCACAAGTGCTGTGACCTCCTGCAGCAACCCCAGGCAGCCAGGCTGGACACTGTTCCCAGTGTCCCCACAGCTAAGGATGCACCTGAACAAACCTCCCTGTGCTCTACACTTCCTTTCCATCTGAGACATGGAAACTGTCCTGCCACACCTCACCTGCCACAGCTGCCACTACTGCCCTGTGGTGTCCTGAGCCCCAAGGAGACCATGAAGGTACCAGAGGCGTCAGAGCCAGGAAGAGCTGGCCTGTGTGCCCTTGGCTCTGGCCAAGCTGACCTGGGCCTGGCAGGGCTCCTGTCCAGGACCCTGGAAACAAGAGGCGACAGAGCCAGCTGCGTCCCATAGTCCTCCAAGCTCAGAGGCAAGTGTCCCCCCATCCCTCTGAGTGGGGTGGTCCTTCCTAGGGCAGTTGGCTGGTGACAGACTTGGGAAGGACACAGACAGGCTGCAGGCCAGGCAGGACTAAGGAGGGACAGAGGGGGACAGAAGACAGGCAGGGAATGGGCAGGAGAGGGCAGAGCTTATCCTTGGTGGACTGGAGCAGGACCTGAGGTCCAGCAGAGCACTCTTACTGCTCAGTGGAACTTGACCTGGCTCTCCACCTCCCAGGCTGATGCCCAGTGGACACTGTGTGTCTTGTCTGCTCACGAGGTCTGCATCCTCCTCTCCCTGTCTGGACACCTCTCTCCCCTCCAGTGCCATCTCCATGGATCTGGACGCTGTGTTCTACTCTACTGATGTCCCCACAGTGCCCAGGGCCTTCATGCCCCCTCCTGCCTCTGGAGAGCCTGGTGCCCAACGGGAACCCAACCCTGCCCTGCTCCCCGCAGCAGTTGGAAGCTCTGGCCTTGCCCTCCCCGCTCTGCCCCACCCTATCCTCAGCACTGAGCCACCCCTCTCAGAATTGAGCGAGGAGTGGGCCCTCTGCTACCCCAAGGGCCACGGAAAAGCCCAGCTCTACTCCCCGTGCAGTAGGAGCCTAGAGTTCCTGCAATCACAGGCCTTCACTGGACGGTGTGTGGAGGTTCCCACGGGGGCGCATTTACAGACCAAGAGCAGGACTTGAAGGCCAGCAGCTGCCCATGAGGAAAAGGCATCCAGGGGAGGGAGGGAAGGCATTCAGGGGAAGGCGCACCTGCTGCACGTGGGCCAGGCCTCGCTGGGGCTGGGCCTCCAAGGGGACGAGTGTTGCTGGGGGTGGGCCTCACAGGTGACAGCCTCCAAGGGGATGAGCCTCTCTGGGGACAGTCTTGCAGGGAAGGGCAGCGACCAGACAGCAGGACACAGACACATGTCGGACAGCAGTACAAGCCTCCTGGCGGAGGGTGAGACCCTTTCTTGGAGATCTTGGAAGCCCAGGGAAGGGGATGCACTGTATCCATGGCTGCAGAAACACAGGAACCTCTCAGTGATCAGAGCAGCTGCAGAGCCAGGAATGACCAGGGCTCTGCCTTCCTGCCAACGCCAGTGTTGGGTGACAATGGCCCTGAGTGACAGCAATACCTGTGACTACCCAGGGCAGAGATTTTAGCCTCTGTGACCAGAGGCATTGCACATGGCAGTTGCTCCATGAAAACAGGTGTCATTCACCATGGATATGCAGACCACGAGGGTGCTCGCAAGCGTGGACATGGTCAGCTGGCACCAATGCTGTTGTGGGTCAGCTCTGCCCTGAGGATCAGGACCACCAGGGTGGAGGGGATCATGCCCACGTGTCCCCAGCTGTGCACATGCAGAGCAGGGTGGACCTGTGCATGCACACATGTACGGCGGGACAACCAAGCGTATGGTCTGTGCCCTCCATGTGGACATGAGCGGGCATCACGAGGCCTCCAAACCAAGGCGACAGCCCTGGTATCAACATATGCAGATCAAACCTCACCATATCCCTTTTAGTCCTCCAGTTCTTAGTGAAATTCAGGAGATAATACTAACCAGTACTGTGCTAGCGAATAGTCCTCCACGCTGACAACTGTAAACGAAGAGAAAGTGCCAGCATGCGTCCCACCTCCCACACGAACTGTGCCTCCCACAGCCATGTGTTCCAGGAGGAGGACTCGCTCTTCCCAGATGTGTCCAGCTCCCCAGCAGAGAGGAGTCGGTGGCACTGGAGTCAGATCACAGCGTAACCTAGGTGCCCTGCTGTGTCCTGACATGGGGCAGTAGCTGCTGCTAGCACCACTAAGAGACACCAGGTATGTGTCCTGTGCCCTGGAGATGGCAGAGAACCAAGCGGGAGGTCGGTGAGCCCCCACGTGGAGCCCAAGCTGAGTGCAGTGCTGGAGAACACGCAGAAGTTTGCTGGATGAGACCACCGCAGCACCACTGGGAAAGTCACGGACACAGAATCCTACCAGTGGCGGCAAACCTCTGCGAACTTGCAGGGATAACAAAGAGCCTGCTGTGGCATGAGTGCCACAGGTTGGCCACCACTCTAGGTCAGTGGTGGTCCCCTCAGCAGGTAAAGCATAAGAAAAAAGAAAGAGGAAATGTAGTGAAATGGCCTTAGGAAGCATGCTCACAAGTCACAATTGCAGGATTCTTATTTTTATCTCGGTTGGAGCAAATTAAAAGATGAACTGAAAATATACTTATTTATGAAATGCACACATCAGACAGATAACATTAGAGGAGCTGACTGGGAAATTTAAACACTGATTAGGCATTTTATGACACTAAGGGATCAGTGCTAATACGTATGTGAGCATGGCTTTTTAAGAAGATGACTTATTTTTAAAGTTTCTATAGACAAAAATACACACAGTGGGGCAGGGGATGGGAGAGGCCAGAAGGGACCTCTGAGGATTGCTAACTATTGGCTGAGGCAGTTCATTGCCCTGTTCTCTGCACTTCATGGTTTTACACCATTTTTAAAATGCAACATACCATGCATCTGTGTCATGCAGATGAAACCATTCCCGTTGCTGAAGTGCGTTCTCCACCTCTGGCGGCAGACACTGCGCGGGTCCGGGCGGCCACAGCCGTGAGGGCGCACACAAGCCCCTTTCCGAGCGTCGGTGAGCGCACGTCTCTGCAGGTAACTAGGTGTGGATTTTAATTGCTTTCCGGCGAACAGGATAAAACATTCGAGGAGCCATTGATTAAAACAGGAACTGTAAAATTATGCTGCAAAGTTTAGGAAACTTTCCGAGGTTACATTTTGACACCCTGGGATCTTGCTTTAACAATGACAGAACGCTACACAAAACACCGCACTGCCTCCCTTCGGGTCTTTATCTCATCTTGACACATTATTGCTGGTTAAATTGTAGCGCTGACTTGAAGGCAGGACTCTTCAAGGGAGTCAGAAATTAAGGCTTCACCAAATGGTAATAAAGCTATTAAAAATGCAAACAGCAAACAGCTACACTGTACAGGTTAGACAGCTAATCCAAACTAGCAGTGTAAAAAGCAGAGCAATTACACTTTTATTTAAATGCAAGGAATATGAGCAAGAATAGAATGAGGAACCTTGTTTAAATGCATTCTTTTGAATATTTATTAGAAATAATACATGTAGTTAAGCCACTTATCTGATTTCAGTGAATAAGTAAAATGCAAAAGATCAATTTTCATAATTATACCAAAGAAGTCTGTCTTTCATAAAAATCTCATTAATAACACCATTATTACTGAAAAAATATCTCAGTATTATTATTGTTATTCTAATTATAAGCAAAATGCTACTGATAATGTTGTCATAAAATTTCCTTTTAGTATCCTATTAAGAGAGATAGGCTAAGTAGTGGTATAAGTTCAATCTAGACCCTAAGTGGCACCATAAAAAATCTTCTTTGTGTATTTGGTTAAAATACATTATGTGTGTAATTACATAAATTACTCAGAGTTTGGCAAACAGGCCCCTATGTGGATATACGTCTGCCTGCCGTGGGCAGCCCAGGTCCACCTGCAGATGTGCACACCCACGGTGCACGCCCACGGTGCACGCCCACATGCCCGTGCCTGCAGGGGACAGTGGTGACCCCTCTGAGCCTGTCCTCACTTATTGATGAGGCCAGTGGCTGGTTCCCAGCTTCTGTGCTCACACGGCTGTGCTGACCTGCACCACCCACCGCCTGGAAGTGAAGTCCTCTGCCAGCCCACCGCTGCCTCTGCCCCACAGCACAGGGCCGGGGCTCTGGCTCAGCAGCCAGTCGACTCCAGGTCTCTTCACCAAGAGTAAAGCGAAGGTGAGCACAAATCTTGGCAAACATTGCTGCAGTAAACTAAGCAAAGAGTGCTTTGAGACTTCTCTCTGCATAATGAGCTCTACTAAGAGGAGAGGAAAGGACTGAAGCGAAATCAACTACACAGAGACTGTGGAGACTTTGTTCTCAGTTGCCATTTAAAAACTCGACTCTACACACTTGGCGTCTTTGTCTGGGCAGCGGGTTTTCCCATGGCCACCGCCCTCCACCGCAGGCAGGAAGTGAGCTGTGCCCATGGGCAGGGCCGCCGGACCCCCAGAAGCTGACTGGCCCCTCACAGGACCCTGGACGAAGCCAGCAGTGCCTTCCTGGGTCCCTTGCCTTGAAGACGACACTGATGACTGAAGGAGAAAACAAAGAAATAGCCCACTTAATTCAATACCGGCATGTGCGTGTAAGTATCTCAGTGCCGAGTGAATAAAGGCTTTGGAAAGCTTGAAGCATTTAAGTGATGATCCTTTTTCAGCGGATTTATGCTGACATATCTTCTTGAATTAGAAGAAGTAATAGTCTTTGGCCACATAAAACGGGGGAAGCAGCCACAATAAAGTAAAAGGCTTATTTATACTCTCCTTACTTTTGTTTCAGCTCAAAGTTAAAAAAAAGAAATTTTGGAAGGATGGGGTCACAGGACCCCCCCTGCTTCACGTCACAACCCTAAGGCGTGGTGGGAGGACCAGGGAGGCGTCACCTTCCAGGGGACCTGCGCCTTCTCGGATGTGGGCTGGTGGCTGCGGGGACGTGTGTCTCTGGGGAAAAGCTGCAGCCCCAGTGCTCCCTGGCGGGCTGAGCCCCATCCTCTAGCTGAGGGGGCTCGGCGGTGGTCGGGGTCCCCCATCCATGGGGCCTCAGAGGCTCACAGCCCTGGTGCACGCAGCAAGCAGGTCCTGTGTGACACAGGGCAAGGAGCAGAGCCGTGGCTCTGCCCGGAAGGCAACAGAGAGCGGCCCAGCGGTGACGAGCCCTGCAGCTGTGCACACCCAGCCTGTCTCTGCGAGGGACCTGGGGTCTCTGGGTTCCTCTTCCTGCACCCACAGCGTAGTGAGGCCTGTCTTCCTCCCGTGGTGATTCACACAGTGGGCGGCGAGAAGGTAAGGCCAAGACAGGCCAAGGGCCACCGGCTCGGGCGTGCTGTGAGAAGGACGGGTGCTCTGGGGACTAGGACGCAGCCTGAGCGAGGGCCGGACTCACGCCGAGACTGAAGGACGACCCAGAGGGGTGAACCGTGAGCAGCGGGCACAGAGCTGCTGCAGGGTGGGGAACCGGGCCAGAGCGCCGCACCGTGACTTAGGCGGCGCGGGGTGGGGAACCGGGCCAGAGCGCCGCACCGTGACTTAGGCGGTGCAGGCGTGGAACTCTGAGTGGGGTCCTCACCGCACCTTCCTTCCTTCCTGTGACAGCAGCCGGGACTGCGCTCTGTAGGGAGGACTCTGCTTGCTCCAGGACAGTCCCCACACGGCGAGGGGTTGCTCACAGCCTTGGTGGCACCTCTCTCCCTGTGGCAGCAGGTCTGGGGACAGCTCACAGCGGGGCCTGGGACGGGTGTCCAAGGCCGCCTGGCTGTCTGCGGAGGGGCCGAGCGGGTTTCCAGGTGCCCATGCGGTGGTCCAAACAGACGGGGAGGGGCTGTCTCCCATCAGGGTCCCATCTCCAGTGCCCCCGGGGACTGTAGGTAGGGCCTGGCCCCCAGCCTGTGGCGCAGCCTTCAGGAGGAGCCTGGGGAGGCTGGGACCCCGCCTTCCATTCCCCTGGGCTCTGCGAGGGGGCAGCTTGGTCTGCCCTGCCACGTGCCCCACCGAGGTGCCCTCGCTGCTGGCAGCCCTCACAGTCTGGACACCAGGGCCAGAGACTCCTGCTGGCACGCTGAAGCCAGCACCCAAAGGAAATCTTTCCTCCTCTGAGTTGATTTCTCAAGTACTCTGTCACTGTGACAGAGGCTGACTAACACATTCCACCCTCCAAAAAGTTTTAAAACCAAGTCACAAAATCAGTCCCTTGGGAGTCGGGTCTCGGCACAAAGTCCGAAGGGGTCGTTCCCCGGTGTGATCCCAGCTGGGACCCAGGGCTGGTACTTTGTGCTCAGTTTCTCATCTGTCTGGAGCGACACTTTTAGAAAACAGCATGAGAATGAAATCCTAACAGGACATGAAAGCTCCATTCCTGCATCCTGAGACCTAAATCCCACAGAGCCCCTGTGACACATGTTTCCAGTCTTGCCGTCTACACGGTGCTGGTCTCCTCGCAGGTGGGGTCTTGGGTCCACATGTGGCCATGTGAGAGTGACAGTGGCTATGTCATCACCTGTCCGTAGGGCCAGCAGCATTGCCCATGTGACAGGGCTCAGGACTCAGGAGCACAAGTGTCCGTTTCTGTTTGTCTTTGGAATGCAGTGTTTCCGGTGGCAGAGGTGGCATTGCAGTGGTCACGTTAGGTCATGCATCCAGGGCACTTGTGTTCCTCTTCTTTAGGAGACACTTAGGAGTCCTGTGGACCTTGGGGATACAGAGGGCCTGTGCCCTGCACTGAAGAAAGCTTCTGGGTGACTCCGTCAGAGGGAAGCACAGTGCGGACCACCGTGAGCCCACTGGCCATGGGCAATGGCGAGAAAGGCATTCTCAGCTCACACCCAGTGCTGACCAAAGTCTCTGTGTTATCTGTAGCCTGTACCCCCCCTGCCCAAGGACCCCCAAGGGTACATTTAGAGAGGAGAACAGAGAGACACAGGAAACTCCGCGCCACCTGGAAGCAGGCTCTGCTCTGCTTCCTCTGCGCTCGTGCTCACCCTTCACCCCACAGCAGGCGGGGACCCCAAGATGTTGGTCACGTAGTTGAGAGAACCAAGGTGACACAGCTCTGCCTCTGTCTCTGTCTCTGTCGCTGTCTCTGTCTCTGTCTGTCTCTCCCCCTTTTGTCTCCCTCTCCTCCCCTGCTTCTCTGTCTCTACTGTTCTAGTGCGGTGCCGCCTCGGGCTAAAGGAGTCCAGTCCTCACGGTCCAGGTGCCACAGCAGCATTTGTTGCGTTCCCAGCACGTGGCCCCCCCTCCTCGGTCAGTGTTGGTGAAGTGGTGTGTGGACTCTGCAGGGGCTTCGGGGAGTGGCGGCTCTGCCAGGGACCATGCCCGCTGCACACAGAGCAGCCCCAGGCTCCGGCAGAGAGCTGGGCCAGCGGTGTCCATGGCAACAAGTAGCTCAGCATTTAACTTTGGGCACAAAGGGGTAACTGGGTCTCGCGTTTGTATAGTTTATTACAACCCCGCACCGCCCTGCCCTGCAGTCCACGCCTGCTAATTAACGACCTGCTGCCCATTTGCGATGGCTTCTCTCTGAGGCCCTGTGGTTTCACTGCAAGACTTTAAACTCCTCTGGTCACTTGTAGCTGCCAGAAAGCGTCCTCCTCCTGGTCACTGCAGCCTGCACTCTGGGTGCCGAAACAAAGGCAGACTGGCTGGCAGCATCTTGCCGAGTGGCCCTGGGGCTGCTGCTGCAAGTGGACAGGGCAACAAGTGTCACCACACAAGGGACAGAGGGGACGTCCTGTCATGGCCTCCCATGGACGCCCTGCAGTTGAGTCCAGTTCCCTGAGCTTCGAGAATAAAGCAGTGATGCTTTCCCGTACCCACTGCCCATTGGCCCACGCACCTAGGAATCCAGCTGCCCTGCACCATCACCGTGGAGTGGGACACACTCGGGACCACACGGCTCCTGTCTCATTGGCCTGGGGCTGTGCCCGGAGCACACACAGCCTGAAAGACAGGCAGCGAGGGCGCCAGCACCTTCGAAGACACTGCCATCCCTGACGTCCACTGCAGAGGGTGCAGGCCCGAGTCCCCACCCTCACTTCCAGCCATTTCTGCATGGACACACACAACGACCCAGAGGAGGCGCAGGGGACACTATGCATGCAAGGGGGCTGTGAGTGCACAGGCCGGGGAGTGGCGGCTCGCTGTCCAGATGAGTCTCAGCGCCAGGGCACGGCCTTGGCATGGGCGGTGGGGCTGGATGCGCTCAGCTGCCCGAGTGCTGGGGACACAGGGGGAGCGGCTGCTGGCCCTGGAGGACACAGGCAATACGCACCTCTCGGCTGGTGCAACCACTGGATGTCTCACCCGCTTCGCTTGGCTTCCACATCCTTTTCTTCCTCTTCTTTTCTTTCTCCCTCTCTTCCTTTTCTTTCTTTCTTTCTTTCTTTCTTTCTTTCTTTCTTTCTTTCTTTCTTTCTTTCTTTCTTCTTTCTTTCTCTCTCTCTCTTTCTTTCTCTCTTTTCTTTCTTTCTTTCTTTCTTTCTTTCTTTCTTTCTTTCTCTTTCTTTCTTTCTTTCTTTCTTTCTTTCTTTCTTTCTTTCTTTCTTTCTTCTTTTTTTATACTGGGGATTGAACTGAGCTACATTTCCAGCATAGCTTTATATTTTTTATTTTGAGGCAGGATCTCACTAAGTTGTTAAGTTACCCAGACTTGGCCTTGAACTTGAGCTGCCCTTGCCTCAGCCTCCCCGTCCTGGGATTACAGGTGCAGACTACCTGCACAGCTTTTGGGCTTTCCACAGTTGCACTGCTTCAGTGTGGAGCCTCGGTCCTGGCACAGCCCTCCAGAGCACCTACTCTATTGAAATCTCAATATTATATATTGTGATGCAAATATTGTATACTGTAATCTAAATATTGCAACTCTTTTTTGTAATCCACCTTGTGATCTGGAAAGTTATATTTGTAATCTCATAGAAATGTTATTGAAATCTCAGCAAGTTAATTCAATCTACCATCTCCAATGTAACCCACAAGAAGAGCAAAGACATATTCAAAGTTAAGGCGGCCAAGGTGACCTAAGCCCGATCCAAGTGAGAATATGCAGACAAAGGCCCTGATCCAAGGCCTCTCCGGGAATTTATTATCTTGTGAAGAAGGGAGTGGTTTGAGGATGAGTGACAGTGAGGCCAGCAGGAACAGGGTGAGCAACCTGAGCTGGTTGGCCAGCGGGGGAGAAAAGCATCTCTGCAATGTGAAGGGAGAATGACATGCAGAAGGACCAGTCTGCATAACTCAGCTAAGATGTTTTAGGAGGCTGTTGCTTCAGTTTCTGACATGTAACCTTTCGTGCCCTGGGGACTCATAGCCTGTTACTTTAAAGCTCGTACCCAGCTGACATTCCTGGAGCTGAGTGGCTCTGCTGTCCCACTGCACTCAATATTTTACAGAGAGCACTATTCGAGGACACAGGAAACTGTCAGGTTGGCCTCTGGGATTGCATATCAGTACGTCTGAAGCCTTATTTGTGTCGTTTAGAGCCAACTGAAGTGAGAAGGAAACAGCATAGCCCGTTCTGTGCACATCAGTAAGTGGAAATAAGACTCTAACGTTGCAGCATTCAGGGAGAGGTCCCGGTCGTCTTCAGCACTTCTCGCCACAGGAGTTGGCTGGGAGGAATCTCCAGGGCGCACTGTTGCACACAAAAGGAGATCATCATGGGTATGTATGTGCCGTCTTTCCTCAAAGCAGGCAACAAAAGTAAGAATGCACACGCACGTTTGCATGCAGGCACACACGCATTGTGTTCACAGATACACAGGCTGGATAAACCAAAGACACACAAAATACCAGCCCAGAGGGCTGAGTAGGGAGTGGGGGAAAGGAACTGAGGTGAGGCCCCTCAGCAGGGCCACGGTGGACACCTCCTTGTGACACCATGGAAGAACTGAGGACAGCACCTGGCCACTTCCTCCAGGGCTGGTGTCCCTGGAGTCTGTTTTGCCAAGGCTTCGGGTTCCTGGGAACTGGAGGCCAAGGAGCATGGAGTGTGTCATGGGGAAGGAAAGGAAGGGCTCTGTCATGGGATCACCAGTGTGAACCCCAACACTGCCCACTGAGCGCCCCAGCCCAGTGACCCCAGACTTCTCTGTTAAAGGCGTGGGAGTCCTGGGGGTCAACCTGGCTTGAGACTGGAGCAGGGGAGCTTGCATTGTCCCATTGTCACAGAAGCAGGAGCAAGCTTGGCATCTAACACCTTCTGGCCGAGGATGCGAATCATACCCTGCTGCCCAAGGGTCCCATGGATGAAGCAGGGTTCTGGGCCAACAGTGTCCAGGTGGCTGGGAGGAAGGCAGCTGGGCCAGGACCTTTGGGAGCCACAAGAGGGCTCTGGAGTCTCTGCCTCTCTCTAGTTGCTGGCGAGGGTACAAGGCTGAGTCTGGTCCTCTTGCACTGCTATGATGAATACTTGGACCAGGAGGCTTGGGGAGCCCAAAAGTCAGCTCTCCATCACTGTGGAGGCTGCAGTCCAAGATCAGGGTGCATGGGGGAGTGGTCTGGCAAGGACGGCTGCAGCCCGACAGGTGGAGGAATCTCCAGGGCGCACTGTTGCACACAAAAGGAGATCATCCCACCTGTCGGGCTGCAGCTGTCTGCTGAGTTTCCCAGAGGGCACAGGTCCCATGCTCAGGGCTCCTTTCTCATGGCCCAGTGGGGTTCCCCAGAGACCCCCCCACCGACACCACCACCAGTGTGATGCGCTGGGACCTCAGCAAGCAAGGGCAGAGGACCCCAAGAGC
Source organism: Hydrochoerus hydrochaeris (assembly GCA_004027455.1). Taxonomy (NCBI): domain Eukaryota; kingdom Metazoa; phylum Chordata; class Mammalia; order Rodentia; family Hydrochaeridae; genus Hydrochoerus; species Hydrochoerus hydrochaeris. Next base: position 48,915 of record PVLA01010303.1, read on the forward strand.
ATCCGCGGTGTTGAGGTCCAAGGCCTGGCGGGTGCAGTCACGGGCCTGGTTTCCTTCCTGTCCTGGTGATGCTGGACTGAGACGTCAGCCACCACCCAGCACACAGTGAGTCCAACCTAGCTCAAGTCAAAGTCACCAGCCTCTGCAAGTCCGTCAGGAGGGTGGACCAGACCCGGTCAGTGTGAAGCAGCCCTGCAGATGCTCGAGGACGCTCCCTGCCACTGAAGCTCAAGGGACACCTGCCAAGCCAGGTCATGCTGATGCCACCAAAGGAGCCTTGGAAAGGGCTAGGACCAGAAGTCACATGAGCCGTGCTGTTCCACGCAGTGTGACGATGTGCAAGGCCCTATGAAGGACACCAGCAAGTCCATGGGTGCTGGGATATTGAGCAACAGGTTTCTAAATCGCCCAAGGGTCAGAGAGACAGCAGCTGAGAAAGTCAGAAGATGCTTAAACTCAAAGACAACACAACATGGGCATCGATAAGAAAGACACAGCTGGGCAGGCTGCGCGCTGGGTTCCAGGTCCCATCTGGTCCAGCAGGTAACCATCTACCTGCTGAACTAGAACCGGAAAGCAGGCAGCACCATGGCAAATGGGGACAAACAACAGAGCAGACAATGACAAGCCTGAAAGCAAAAGTCCATAGAGAAAAGCAGGGAAACCAATAGCTGGTTCTTAGAAAATATGTTAAACTGACAGGTCCCTAGCGGGAGCAACCAACAAAAAGCAGCAGGAGAGGGGTCACCATGCAGGGGCGAGCCAGGGCCTCTGTGGTCTCGGGTGCACATAGCCAGGAAGCCAGGAGCCACGCAGTGACCGCTGGAATGACAGCATCCACAGCCAGTTTCTTGAAAGACACAAGCCACAGTCCTCACCTCAAAAGAAGCAGAGAACCCAAATTCCCCTGCCTTCAAGAGAGAAATTGAGGCTACACTGGAAGACGTTTAATAACTGGGACAAGTCCCCAAAACCAAGTAGTTTTATAGGAAATACTCCCAGACATCTGAGCGAGATGTGTTGCAGATAGGATGTAATCTCTTCCAGGATACAGAAGAGGAGGACACTGCCTGGCCCATCAGATGAGATACAAAGACACCCCAAGAAAGTCTAGGTCTCCTATTCCTCCAGACACAATAAAACCAGCCAAAAAAGGCAGAGTGTGGAGATTCATAACAAGGGCCATTGACCAAGTCCCAGCAGTGCAAAGTGGGTTCCCTTTGAAAATCAATTTGTGTGTCATTGCAATGACAAACCAAAACAGGACACTCAACTGCTCGGCTCATTCCATGCTACAAATGACTGCATAAAATACTGCAGCCCTGCTCGGGAGAAGCACTCAGCAAACCAGGAGTAGAGGAGAGCTTCATTATCCCGATACGGGTCATCAGCAAAAGCCTACAGCTGGCTGTTCTCCCTGGCCCAGGGTGAAGGCATTGCTGGCAAAGCTAGGAGCCAGGCAAGTGGTCCAGTCTGCTCACAGCTGTTCTCACTCAGCATCACACAGACATCTTCACCAGTAAATCAGGCAAGGGAAAGACACAGAAGCGATGGGTTATACAACAGGAGGTAAAACTGCCTGACCGCATAGATGACTGGCCACAAATACTGTGAGACATACCTGAAAAGCCCTGGAACTAATGGCCACATTTAGAAAGGTCACAGATTATACAGGCAATATTTAAAAAATCAATTTTGTGTCTATATATTAGAAATAAAAAACTGCGAGGCAGTTTTTATTTACCCTTTCAACTGTGTCACACAAAGATTTATGCACATTTTTATGTTACAAAACAGTTCAGGATCTGCATGTTAAAAACAATAAAATACCAATGAAAGACTGAAGAAGACTTAGGTAAATGACGCCACAGCCCCCTCGCGCGGGGATTGGAAGTGTCATTAGCATGCAGTTTCCTCCCAGCTGGTCTCTGGACCCAAAGCAACCATAATCAAACCCTGCAGCTTCCCTGAGGACAGACAGGCTACTTCTAAATTTTACACATAAAAGTAAAGTTACTAGAAGCACCAAAATAATGTTGAAATAGAACAAAATTAGGACTACCTTATTTCAGAACTTATTCTAAAGCCAAGACAGTGATGTATTGGTGAAAAAAGATAGACATAGATCAATACAAGAGAATGCAGCCCAGAAATAGACCAACACAATTGATTTTTGACAAAGGTACAAAGACAATTCAATAGAGAAAAGATAGTCCTTTCAACAAATGGCATCAGGACTACTGGACATCTGTAGGAGAAAAAAAATCTTTCATCTACTAAGAATTGATCATGGGTGCAAATGTGAAACATAAAACCATAAAAATTTTACAAGAAAATAGAAGAAAACACTGTGACCTTAGCTTAACAAAATATTCTTGGATATATAGCAAAATTATAATCTATAAAGGAAAAAATATTGAACTGAACTTCTCCAAAACTAAAATGTTTTGCTCTGCTAAAGTCACCGATAAAAGAACAGAAATGCAAGGTGCATATCAGGATAAAATCTGTTAAAATCACATCCACACAGACTCAGATACAAGGCGCATGAAGAGCTCTGAGCTGTCAACGAGAAACATGCAGTAATGAAGTTACTGGTGTCCGAACGAGGCCACCTGGGGAAGCAAAGGACAGCAAGGGAACAACTCAGCACTGCAACGGAGAGTTGCCACCTGTCAAGGGCGGGCTCTTCTCTTTGTATGAAGCATTGGCGAGGACGTGGGACAATTGGATTCTACACAGTGAAAACAGCACATCCTGGAAAGCACTCTGACACTTCTTCCAAAGTTAAACATAACCCTGCCAGACCTAGGAATCTTGGTTCTGTGCATTTGTGTTTACCCAAAAGTCTGTAAGAATCACTCACAAACGCTACCACAGCCCTTTCCTTGTGTTACTATCCCAGCGGGAAAAGCCCACAAGGCCACGGTGTTGGAAGCACTCTGTGCTGGTGCCTGGCCCGGCTGGACTCGAGACAACTGCACTTCCACAGAGTCTGGTGACACAGGATGCGGGGACAGAGATGGGCAGCAGCCTGGCCTGGTGGTGGAGGGCACGGCCACATGGAGTCCTCTGCATGAGGATAGAAGCTTTGGTGAGTGAGGGGTTTTTACAGAGCAGCGGTAAAAGCATCCAATAAAAGTACTCATTCTTTTCTTGCTACAAAAACTTAGTGTTTTTTCCAAATGTGCTGGACATTTGGTGGATAGCTCGGTATTTTCTGCACCCATGTGTTCCCTGGCACATTTTCAGAAGCCTGTGTGTTTTGTACTTAGGTTCCCTAGTGTGAGCATAGCCAGTCTCCTGGAGAGACCACACTTGTTCCTCCCCAGCTCTGCCCCAGCAACCACCTCCAGGGTCTGCAAAGAGCTGGCATTTCTCCTCCCCGACGATTGCCTGGGCCTGGAAGGGAAGCCCTGCCTGCTCTCCACACCCGCCAGCCAGCCAGCCAGCGCTGCATCCCTGCAGTGGCCTTGGGGCTTGCTGGGCCAGGCTTGCTGGCCTGATGTGTCTTGCATTGTCTCTGTGGGCACCCGTGTCTGTGAATCTCTGTCTGCATCTTGGAGCCTACTTCAGCACTGATTCCACACAGGGTAGGGGAGCTTGGGGCCAGTGTCTACCCAGAGCCCTGCTGGCCATCAGACTCAGCCCCAGCTCAAATGGACCATGTGGTTCAGAAGCCTTCAGGACTGGTTTGTCAGGGGAATTTATAAAGATTTGGAGATGCAAGAGTAGCCCTAGAGTGCCAGAGAGCTGGCTAGGAGACTCTGGGTGGAGCTCAGAAGATAAGAACAGTGATAAAAAGGAAGACTTTATTGTCCAGACCCAGGATATTTCAGTAGGGAGCAAGCACTCCATTGTCAGTTGAACTCCATGTCATGTGTACTATGCCCAGGCAGAAATTTTTTCTATATTATGCTCATATCCTGAGACTTTGCAGGAGACTGTGATAAAAGGCAGTGGAATAATTAATCTGGTGAAGGAAATTTCAAGACAGCCCAATGTAGAGGATGTGACATGAGTATTCCTTAGCTGCTTTTAGCCAGATTTATAATGAAACTCACGAATACATACACTTGAGACATTTGAAAAATCAGAAAAGCTTAAAGTTAGGGCCAGAGGGAACCATGTGTAAACTTGGGGCCAAAGAAGATGTGGCTACTGAAGAGATCAGTATCCTTAAAAAGACACAAAATGTTTTGTACAGGAATGAGACGACAAATGCCTTGAGAGGTTCTCAAAATTCAGCTGAAGCGTCAACCTTTCATTTGGGAAGAGAGCAGCAAAACGAAAACAAAACAGGGTCCTGACAGCCCCGCGCAGGCTTGCAGGGCACTTGCTTTCCCCTTCCTGCATGAGACATTATCTTTTCCCACCTGCTGGGCACTGGGGACACATGGAAGATCTGGGATCACGAAGACAAGGAAAGATCATCTGTGAATGCTGGAAGAGGGGCAGAGAACCAGGAGCGTCATCGAGGGGTGTCCAGGGAACCCCTACAGGGACAGACGTCCGCATTCCAACCCCTGCCATCACTCAGCAGACGGGCAAAATGCTCAGTGTGAGCCAAAGGTGAGTGCGCCCAGGTGTGAAGCAAATGCCTTTCCCTAAAGGGGTAAAAATCTCCAGCTGTGTCACAGCTACTGTAGATGAGTGCAGACAGTCAGGGAGGCACAGGACACGGCCAGCCCGTGTCGGGCTGCAGCCTCAGCTTCCACGCATGTCATCACCTGGGCCCCGAGCTTCGTGGGCACAGCCGGGGCACGGGCTCTGCCGGAGCAAGGGTGTCACACCTCAGTGGGTAGCACCTTGTGGGGACTCCAGTCTGGACATCACAGTCTCCTGTGAGCCTCTCACCCACGGGGGAGAGTTAGAGCCGAGATCTCCCCCTCATTCTCCTTGTAATGCTGTGACCTGACAGCAAAATTTTAAAAGGAGACAGAGTCCTGATTTCATTTTACACATCACACACACACACACACACACACACACCCTCCGTGGAACAGAGCCTGGATCTTGCACCCTCGTGGGAAGAGCAGTCACTCATCTTGTGTATCGCTCTTCCCGCTGTTCCCTAAAATAGCTACACCAGGAGCTCGAGGCTTCTGAATTCGGTAACCCACACCGGCAGCAGTTCTGCCCTCCTTAGCTGCTCCCTAATGAGCAGAGCAGTCACTGAGCAAGTCTACGCTTGAACCGTGGCGCTTGCTCACCAGGCCTGGAATGGCTGCACTTGGTCTTGGGCTTCTGGAGTCCCAGGGTGACTCCCTCCAGCACATTAGGCAGAACGCGTGCTCGGAGTCTGATCACAAAACCCTCCTGAGATGCAGGACCATGCTGTCAGCTCCACACAGGCCCAACTGCAAGGAGAAGCCTCCAGGGCCCCTCTCGGTCCCCCAGGCCAAGGCTCTTGAGGTGGGAGCCAGGCTGTGCGCTATGCCGGGCAAGCGTCTCTTCCTGGATGGGAAGAGCTCTCCTCATCTGGCCTCAGAGCCCGGCACTCAGGACTCTGGATAGGCTGCCACAGCGCTGGCCATGAGCTTGTCCCTCAGAGGGTTTGGGCTGAGGGGTTCACATCCACCAAGGTGAGGCCCCTGCCACCTTCATCTTTCCCCTGGCATTGGCGGGGGCTAAGGCTACGCCACACTTCTGAGTGTCCCCAGCAGGCAGCGTGGAGCGCTCCCAAGGCCCTGGGGTCCTGCAGGCTGGGGGGGGGGGTGCCTGCAGCACCTGGTGCTTTATATCCTTCGCCCCTCAACCAAGCATTGAAGAATGCCTGCTTCCTGGAGCAGCAACAAGGACTGGCAAACATAGAACTAGGACAGAGCTCTCACGGTCCTGCCAGCCCATGCTGGTGACAAAGCCAGCTGGGTTTTGCACATTCAGGGGAGAAGCTCTGTGTTAAGGGCCAGTGAGTGGTGAAGAGGCCAAGGGTGGACCTCAGGGCACTGCGTGGCCCCGGCTCTGACACTTGACACCCTCTCCACTGGCCTTGTAAGGGGCCTCTCATGCTTCTAAACCCTGACCTTGAGGAAACACCGGTCACTCCTTTTCACTCCTTTCCTGCTCTCCGCCTTGCTGCGCTTTCCTCTGCTCCTCTCGCCCTCCCCCTTTATCCCCCCTTCCCCCCCTCCCCCACAGCCATGTCCAGCCCACGCCACACTCCCGCCTTGGTGCCACAGGCAGGTCCGTGTCACATGGCAACACAGGACACAGCACGAACCTGGGATACCGAGGCTTGCGGACCCCAGGGGAGGAGCCTCAGCACTCGCAGGGTGCCTGTATGTGATGTGGGGCTGGGGGCTCTGGACCCCTGGACTCGCACAGCTGCACCTCACAGCTCTTCAAGTTCCCCAAAGTCCCTGACACCGTTCAGGTTTAATATCCAAATGCCCATGTCCAGGGATCTGTTTAAATCCTGTCTGCTGTGCAGCGAGTGGTTCATCTGATACATGAGCAGGAGTTTGGATTTCATTTCACGTTTATTATTCCTCACATTCCAACCCAGGACATGTGACTCCACTCTGAGAGCTCTGCGGAGGGTGGCGAGCGACATGGGGATCCATGTGTCACCTCCTTGGGTGCCTGGTCTGACCCACTTGGTGGCTCAGAGTCCCCAGCTGTGGAGCTCATCAAGGATGGGCGGCCAGCCTCCTGCAATCTCCTGAAGGGGCAGTGGAGGCAATGGCCCCTGATTGGGACTGGGGCCCAGCAGGGGTCCCAGGCTCTGCCCTGAGTGGTGGGGGCTGAGGCCAGAGCAGCAGCTGCCACAGCCGCCTCACAGCGCAGAGCCATTCCAAGGTGGGGCCGGCACAGGAGTGCAGCTCTGAATCTCATCTCCTTCGGACTGATTGGCAATTACCCTGCCAGGCGTGGGTGCAATCAGATCTGAAATCATCTCCTCGCCGGCTGTCAGGGGCTCAGGCCTCTGTGTTGCACCCCGATGCACAGGCGTGATGCACAGGCGTGATGCACGATGGAGCAGGAGGCCAGGACCTGGGCCTGGCCACAGGCTCAGCAGCAGGCAAGGAGACGATGCCTACCGTCTGTGGGGCTGGACATTTTGAGGCTCCATTCTGTCTTCTGCACCAGTCAGCAGTGGGAGGTCACCTGTCACCACTCTCCAAGCCATGCTTGGCCGTACCCGTGGTCCCCACAGTCACAGTCTGTGGAGGCTGGATCACAGTCATGCTTGCAGGGGCCTCCCCAGCATCTCCAGGCTCCAGTGTGGAGTCTGGGGAATCCTGGAAGGAATGAGGGGATCGGCTCTCCACAGCCCCGCCAGGCCGCCTCTGCGGAGGATGGAGGCTGACTTAGTTGGTCTGGCAGTGGCCCTGGGGACTAGTGAAGCAGACAGCCAGGTGAGACTTGGTGGGGCAGGAAGGCAACCTTGGGGTGTGATTGCTCCCTGGTCCTTTGCTCTCTGGCACTGTCCCCCTGCTCCCAGCCACCATGAGCTGAGCATTGTTGCTTCCTCATACCCTTCAACCATGGTGTTCCTGCACTGGAGCCAGCTGACCATGGACTGAATCTCCTGAAGCCATGAGCCATGCATACTCTCCCCTTTATGCCATGGCTCTCTAATATTCCATCCCAGCTCACTAGCACATTGCTACTCTCAAGTTGACTCCCTGGACATGACAGTCCCTTCTGCCCCAGGGTCCCTGCTATCTCCTAAACATAGCCCCACTCTCAGAACCCCACCCCCTCTTCAGGCCCATGAAGTCTCCTGCTTTGATGGTGCCATTTGACTACGTATCTTGACTGGCCAAGCTGGGGAGTGTCCATGTGACACTGAGCAGGGAACAGATGTCCACTGGGTTTAAGTTCTGCCTGGGCTTGGGTCACCCAGCAGTGGAGGGATGTTTTCCTCAGGGGGGGAAAGTGTGGCACAATGAGGTCAGTGCAGCACAGAGGGCCCTGGCAGTGCTTCCACCCAGCATGTGGCTCCCTATAGGGGCCAGAGCTGGAGCCCGGGGTCCGACATGGCAGGGCCACGGCTCCTCGACATCCGGGGAGAGACCCCTTCCTGGCTGACTCCCAGCTCTGGGCTTGCATCCCCCTCCTTGCTTCCACCCTCCCGGCCTTCGCCCTCTGTGTGTTCTCTGCTGCCCCCCCCCCACAGGACCCTGGCCTGTGGCTCGGGGGCCAGCAGGACCTCCTCTCCCCTTGGTGGGTTCCACCCCCATGACCATTTCCATCAGGGCCACAGTCTGAGGCTTGGGGCAGGGGCGGTGCATGCTGTGACCTCACATGGCTTTGTGAGGGGGTCCAGCTGAGCGGATCCCTCAGCCCAACCCTGCCCTTTCCCTGCTGCTGCTCCCTCAGGACACCAGGCCTTGGGAGCTGAGCGAGTGCCAAGGGGCAGTCATGGGCCTGACCCCCAGCCAACTCCTTCGTCTCTGCCACACACGAACCCTGTCTCTTCCTTCCTCTTTCACGTTCAGGCTGCTGTGCAGTGAGCCCTCTCCCCGCCTCGTGCCCCTGTCATGATGGACTGCACTGCCCTGACCCTGGGAGCCCCAGCAGGCCCTTCCTGTGTGGGTGCTGTGCGCCTGTTTTGTCAGTGACCAAGGCTGACTGACACGTCTGCAGAGCCACACAGCACAGTCTCCGAGCGGGTGCAGGGTGAGGCCGTGGAGTCAGTACTCAGATTCTGAATCCAGCCTGACTTCCTCTTCTGCCTTCCCCGGCATGGGAGTGGTTAGTGCAAGGACAAGATGACGCTGGAGGGCTGTCTGAAGGTCGCCTCCAGACACCCAGTTGAGGCCAGAGCATGGTGTTGTGTGTCCCCTCTGCTGGGCTGGGGCCCATGTGCTGGGTCCACCCTGAGAAAGGCCGCACGTTGTGTCTCCCCAGCGCAAAGGTGGGGACACGGGTTCTGTGTTCTGTGCCACCCATTTGATCTTCCACCCCAAACGGACTGGGGCTTTTGCCTGTCCAGTCAAGGGTGGATTTGGGCAGTTCCACAGTTTCGTCAGGAAGCTGGGACAGCCTCCAACCCAACCCAGCAGCCCTCTATGTGCTTCAGAGGTGCTGGGTGGACAGAACCAGGTCCTGCCCCCTACCTGCCCACCACCCTCTGCCTGAGGGGTGCCTGCAGGGCTCGGCACGTGCTCCTCTGGGCCCCCAAGTAGCTGGTGGCACTCAGGCCTAGCCCTGGCTCTCACCCTAACTGGCTAGAGAAAGACAGGGCTGTGATGCCACCCCAGGCCGGCGCATCCCCCTGCTGTTCAGGCCTCTCTTCTCCTGATGGCCAGCTCCTCTCTCCCCAGGTGCCGAGCATCTTGTCCAGCCCGGACATGCCTGCCAGCACCTCACACCTGGCCTCCTCTCCACTGAGGACCCAGTGCACACTGCTGACGAGAGACTGGCTCCAGTGATGCTTCACTCCCTGAGGGCAGGGGACAGGCAGGTAAGGGGTCTGCCCTAGGCAACCCCAGAAGGAGGAGGGGTAACAACTGTGTCTAGATGCTCCCCCAAAGCCTCATGGAAGTACAGACGGGGCTTTTAGGAAGTCCTAGGATCATGGGGATGCTGTACCTACAAGTGGGTTTGTCCCCAGATGAGTTTATAGTCAAATATGGTCTGAGGAGGCTGGGCCTGGGGAGGAGGCGGGGCCTGAGGAGCAGGCGGGGCCTGGAAGGTTTAGCTCCCTTCTACCTCCTCCCTTTCCTCCCTGCTTCCTGCTTCCTGCCCACCATGCTGTGAGCATCTTTCCTCCGCCAGACCCCTCTGCCCTGCCATCCTGCCTTTGAGCCAGCCCAGCCCACAGAGGGCTGACATGTGGGCCAAAATAGGCCTCTCCTCTTTTTAGCTGTGGGTGTCAGTGCTGTGCGGCAGCACCAAGGAAGTGACTGAGACAGGGCGTCGGTTCTGAGTGGGTGATAGGGGAGGGCCGCTCTGCCCGGAGAGCATTTGAGGAGCTGCTGCTGTGGCGCACAGGGGCCTCCCCAGGAAAAGGACGAGCCTGGCTGAGCGGGGGATGGGGGGTGGGGAGAAGGGAGCCCAAAGGGGAGAACACCTAAGGCCTGGGCCGCAGGGGACACCTCGGCCAGACTGTGGGAACAGTAGCAGCATGGTGGCAGCAGCAGCAGCCTTCAGCGGCCCTGACAACATTGCAGCACGAGGAACGCGGTGAGCCAAGGCCTGCAGCAGCCCTGCTCTGTTCCGGCTTAGAGCCAGGTCTGCAGCCCCTCCATGGCTGGCCAGACCCCCTTTCTCACTGTGGGCCAAGGCAACAGACCCAGCCTTCTGCCCCAACTGGTTCAACTGTGTCCCCAGCCCACGCCACTCTCGAGGGCTTGCCCTAACCACCGGCCTCCCACACGCGCTCCTGCTCCCTGCAGTTGTGAATATCTGCCCTGTGGACCTGCCCTGTGCATGGGCACCGGCTCCTCCCTGTGCTCTCTTCGCCTCCATGCTCTTCCTCTGACTGAGTCCTCTGCCTGCCCTCCTGGCCGAGGTGGCCTCTCTGCCCGGCCTCCTTCTCCCCGTCAGTTGTGTGGTCTTTCTTCGTGACCTTGCCTATCCCAGGTCTTAGCCCGCACTGTGCTGCACACCGGTTACCCTGGCCTCTCAGTGTGCATCTTCTGCCCTGAGTTCCTGCTCTCACAGCTCCCCTGCCTTCCTGGAGGAGAAGCGAGTCACTGTGTCTGCTTCTGAGCAAACCCCAGTAAAGACACTGGTTTACTTTTGCAGACCGGAAATGAGAGGCCGTGCTGCAGACATCCTGGAAGATGCTCTTGTGCAGGGAGCTATGAGAGCCGCTCTTGGCCTCAGGTCTGTGGGATGGGGGCTGCATGAGTCAGAAGCCCTGGGAGAACTGGGGTGCAGAGGAGCCAGCACAGGGAAAGGCGCCCTTCACCCTGCAGTCTGCACGGCTCTCCCAAAGGCACCTTCCCTGGAGAAGAACTGGGTTTCTTTCCCTTGCAGAGGTCTGCACTACTGCTCAGGGTCCTGGCAGTGCTGTGTGTCTCATGCTCAGTGCCTCCCCAGGGGTGGCATGGGATGTGCAGAGGGCCAGCACGCCACTGCTTCACATGCTGAGGGTGACGGGCAGTGCAAGGTTGGGGTCCAAGGTCCCTGACGGGGAGAAACCAGGATGCATCCTGCCTGACTGACCCGTCTGACCCTGGGTGTGAGTGGCGTGGGCCCAGCGCACAGGCAGCCCCACATGGGCCACAGCACAGCCTCTGGGCTGAGACCCTAAGTGCAGTGGGGAGCATACAGTTCCTCGACTTCCATGTTTCCACATGAAACTCAGTGCTTTGAATTCTAAAACCTCCTTGGTTCTGGACCGCAGCCTCCAGCTCCTTTCACTTGCCTATTTTTATTTTGGCAGCTGGCTCTGCAGAGTTCGTGCCACTGCAGCTGTGGCCACGCCATCTGGACGCACAGCCCTGCAGAGCTTGCTTGCTTTAGCAATCAGAGGGCTGGGCCTTCTGCCTAATGATCTCGCCCCAGAACATTTCCTAGGAATGCGGTTCTCACCTGAGGTGGGTGGGGCTCAGTCCTGCACCCCGAGTTGGTGGCCCTGTGTGGCCAGCTACTGGCCAGCCTATGCCCATGGCCAGCCATTCTGTTCCTTGTATTGAATTGTCAAGCCATGAAGAAATGTTTGTGATAACAAATAATTACAATGGCAACAAGAGACATAATTCAGTGGACGTGGGCTGAGAAGTGGGTGTTGATAGCTGTGATCAGATGGAGACATCACCGTGTGTCCTGAGAAGTCACTGAGGGGCAGTTGGTAAAAACAGTCCCGGCCTCGCAGGAAGCCTTGGGCATCATCTTCCCAGCCCTGAGATGGGTCCTGGCCAGGGCTGCCTCAGTGCCCATGGTGGCTTTCTGAAGAAACAATGCCAAAGTAGATGGGATGGCTGCAGAGATCTGACAGCAGGAGCCTGACCCCTGGCTGCCTGCTGCCCCCACTTCCTGCCCCTGTATTCAGTGCATCTCGGGGAGGAGAACAAAGGGAGCCCCACAGTGGGCAGAGGCAACTCTGAGATGGCCACAGCGCAGTGGACGCTGTGGGGACACACTTTCCCACGCGAGCTAGCTAACTTACAAAAGCATTTGTAATTTGCTTACAGCCGTTTTAAAATCTAGATAAGGTCCCTCGCTGACAAGTGGACCTCAGTTGCTGTCTTATCTGCCTCTGAGACACCTTGTAATAAGTTCTCTTTTTTTTTTTTTTTGGCCTGTAGCGCTTTTCCATCAATGCCACTCACAGATAATCTCCTTATAAGGGCTGTGGCCTGCTGCCCTCTCTGCATGCTGACCTACTTTAGTTAATCTTAGGTTATTTATTTGGAGTATCTTGCCTGCCAGCATTGGAAAGGGCGTAGGCATTGTGATCCTTAGGAAAGAAAGGGGAGGAGGAGCCATCCGAGGTCTGTAGTTCCCTAGGAGGCACGGGTCATCTGTGTCCAGGTGGCAGACACCAGTGTGGACTGGCGCTTCCAGTGTGGGGCGTCCACCCACGGTCCTGGGCTTCTCTCTCTGCCCTGGTTCCCGGCTTCCCTCCTGCACCACCCTGAGGAAGTCCAGGTGTGGAGTCTGACGGGTGATCAGCGGCTGGATCCTTGCTGTTTTCTTAGCTACCTGAGTACCTTTAACGAGGGCCTGTGACTCACCTGGAGAACCAGCAGGCTTGAGGTACAGTGACCGCCTGGGGTCCCTGCTGGCAGCTGAGGCCCCCGTAGCCATGTGTGGGACATTTCTGGTTATTTCCATGGCAACTTTAAAAACACAGGTAGTTTGATTAAATCCTAACTGACTTGTGTTGGTTCCTCACTGATTGAATAGAAACTTCAATAATAATAATATTGTCAAGGAATGAATCCCCAAAATAAACCATTATAATTTGTAGATCTAGAAAACTTTAACCTTCTGGGTTATTTCATCACATTTTTCTCTGTAATTAAATGAGGTAGCCAAAAGGAAAAAGTAAATGGAGGCAGAAATAATGAACGATAGGACAATTACTTCTATAATTAAAAAAACTCAATTTCATTCATTATCTCTTGAGATATTTTCTGTTTATCAGCAAAGTGGGCTTCACATTGGTGCTGAGTTCTTTCTTAGGAGTTCGAGGCCCTGTCTCACAACGTATCAAGAACCCGTCTCAGAAACAACCACCAAAATATCACAAGACCCTCAGAGCGCATCCCTGCAAACATCTCGTGTGGCCGAGCGTGGGCCTGTGTGGGGTCCATGCTGCGGCTTCGCCGGGTACGTGATGAGCACGAGCAATCTTTTCTCATTTGCTCTCACCAAACGGCAAAATACAATTCTAATTTTTAGCACTTCACTTCCAGAAATCTTGTGTCTAGAATGTGAGGTAGAGTATCTTTAAATACTTTTAAAAATAAAAAGCTTACAAGTCAGGAGAAGTGGCCCGTGCCTGTAACCCCAGCCACTGTGGAGACTGAGACAGGAGGCTCTCAAGATCGGGCCAGTGTGGGTAATCTAGCAAGGCCTGGTGAAACTCGAAGGCTGCGGGTGTGTCTCAACAGCAGAGTGCCTGGGTTCGGTGCCGACAGCCTTTATAGACATGTTTTCTTGGAGCCTGCCTGACCTGATGCAGTGTCACACGTAGCAAACCTGGGCTGGGTGGAGGTACCTCGCCAGCGCCAAGCCTCGCTCCCAGTCTTTGTGCGCAGTTGCAGTGGCGGGGACCTATTGACACGGGAAAATTAACACAGGAAAATCTTGGGCCCTGGCCTGAGCTTTGAAATCACCAGAAAGGGAGCGTTTTAGAACCGTGCGCCCCAGCAGCGCCCTCCCTGCAGTATCTCCACCCCAGCCGTACCAGCCTTTGCCCCAAGATTCTTCAGCGGTTCCTGGCAAATCCACTGAGACTGCAGACCGAGGAGATGACAGTGCAGTCACAGGACATCAGAGCGGAACAGAAAGAGAACGGATCAAGCAGTAAAACATGCTGTGTGGCCCCCACCTGGCATTCTCAGGAGAGGATCGGCTCTGGGACGGTGCCCGTTATGCGGCAGGGCTGTGGGCCAGAACTCTGCCCACCTCCCACTGGCCCAGCCCCGCTTTCCCTCCTCTGCTCCCTGAGGAGTGCGAGGTCTACGTAGCCCAGGGCAGCACGATGCAGGCCAGGTGGCAGCCATGAAGGTCAGCTTGAATTTTTCCCTCTGTTATTTTTGTGACAGAGTAATAAGAAACAGGTGCAATTCATTTCAAGAATATATTTTATTTAACCCAATATAACCAAGATGCAACTGCAGCCTACACTCTGCATGAGTGAGGCGTCTTCCACACATGCATTTCCTCATGAGCACCTTTAAAGTCTGTGTCTATACTCAGCACCCCTGTGACCACAGCCCCTGCTGGCACCCACCTTCCTGGGCAGCACACAGCCAAGCCGAGCTCAAGGGTGGCCAAGGAAGAGTCATGGCGCAGTGCCACCCAGCCAGCAGGCACCGGGCGTCGGGGACCTGGAGCCAACACCACAGTGCAGGAGGCGTGGTGCCGTGGTTTGGCCCACATGGCGGGGCCTCCTGGCCCCAAGTGGGGATGTTGCCAAGTCTGTGGGGTCAGGTGCTGCCTCCCCAGTGTCCACCCAGCCTGTCCCTGTGGAGACCCAGGCAAACAGAGGATGTGCTTGCATGTGTGTGTGTGTCTGTGTGTGTGTGTGACTCACTTGCACAGACATGCGTCTGTGCCAGAGATTGGAGCTGGGGAGCGCCTGTGTGTGCCTGTGTGTGTGTGTGTGTGTGTGTGTGAAGCAAAGGGAGGCAAGGGCACCCCAAGGTCACCACTCTGGGAACCTTCATGCCAGGTTAAGGCCCAGGCAGCCTCAGAACCTCTGCAGGCCACAGCTCTGCCTGCACAGACAGGTCTCCTGACCCCAGCAGGACCAGTCATGTCTCCACGCTGGACAGATGTCAGCGGCTGCTCTGGCTGAGCCTCTGTCTCCACACGGCTCAGGTCCCTGAGCACCCACTCACTCTCATCCCGGCCTCTGGGCTCCAGGCGTGGCTGTGGGTGGCACTCACCAAGAAGCAGAGACCTCCAGGAGCCGAGCTCACAGGTCCCTACTGCCTGATTCTCCACAGAGGAAACCAAGCCCCAGTTCAGTCCCCAAAGGTGTCTGTAGTTAGGGGACCCGCCACACCAGCGCCTTCCCTCCCAACCCAACACACAGCCCTGCGTAGCTTTTCCATTTGTTCCCATCCTCCACAGCGCAACTACAGAGGTAAGTCTTCAGCGCTGTCCCGCCACACCCTGCCCCTCGGTTTGTCACATAGGCGGAGGTGGTGATGCTTGGCTTTAATTCCAGCACTCCAGGAGGCTGAGGCCAGAGCAGCACATGCTCAAGCTTAGTCTTGGCAATTTAGCAAGGCCCTGTCTCAAAAGAAAAAAGGAAGGGGCTGAGGATGCACAGACCCTGGATTTAGTCACCAATAGTGCAAAAGAAATAATGAAAAGGATGGGTGGGGAGAAAGAAAGAAAAGAGAGATAAGGAGAAATGTGTGGTGGGGTGGATGGAAGGCACCCTGGGGAGGGCGCTGGGCCTCGGGGAAGACCTGGGGGCACAGGAGCAGCCTGGGGCGGAGCAGCCTGGGGCACAGCAGCCTCACCAAGGGCTGGGAGAACACACGTTTCCGCCTCAGAACCTCCCTGGGTGCTCCGCTCCCGCAGGGAAGTGACCCAGTGGTGCCTTTCCCTGGGACCCAGGAGGAGGAGGTGGGCAGGAAGCAGAGGGACACTTCACAGAGACCAGAACAGAACCATTGCCCTGCTGTGTCCTCCTCAGCTCTGGCCCTGTCTCCCCCACCCCCAGAATGAGGGATCCCCTCTTTGGCCAAGTGCACACTGGGCAACTGGTCCCCTCTCTTTTATGGGTCTCCATGCCCCAGGGTCCGTGAGGCCATGGTGGGCAGGGTGGCATCCAAGGC
>PVLA01010304.1:0-64786 GCA_004027455.1 Hydrochoerus hydrochaeris
TTCCTTCTCCTCCTCTTCCTCCTCCTCTTCTTCCTCCTCCTCTTCCTCCTCCTCCTCTTATTCTTCCTTCTCCTCCTCTTCCTCCTCCTCTTCTTCCTCCTCCTCTTCCTCCTCCTCCTCTTATTCTTCCTTCTCCTCCTCTTCCTCCTCCTCTTCTTCCTCATCCTCTTCCTCCTCTTCCTCCTGCTCCTTCTTTTCTTCCTCTTCCTCCTCCTTCTACTGTTCAGAAAGTTAGCAGTGACTCTATAGCCTCAAGTCCGGCTGGAGAGCAGTCATTGCCTTCAAGGTACCACTCTTCAGACTTAAATTCCAGGTAGACATTATGCTTCGATGTTACACATAGATTATTCCACTAAAAGCTACTCCATAAAAGGTTAGTCTTACATTTCATCTTGGCCATGGGATGTCCAGCTTGGGCTTTGTGGAACTGTGTCTCAAAGTGGCCAGAAAAGTCACTCCAGACCTCGCGGGGTAGGAGAGCAGCTGGGTAACCTTCTCCTAGAAGGGGAGTGGTTCTCTCTGCTCTTGACTGGAACTTCAGCAGACATTGCAAACACCACTTGATTTAAATTATTTTGATGGATACTTTATCTTTTAAAGTGCCGATTATACTTGGTGAGAGGACATGATTTTTACCCAGCAAATGCAAACATTCTGTGTTCTCTAAGTAGGCAGTGCACGCTTGAGGAAAAATGAACTAAACTGATGCTACAACTAGATGTCAAAATAATTCAGAAATTCAGGCAAGCAGCATCAGGGCTTCAATTTTGCCAAGTATCCTCTGCAACAAAAACAATTTTACTTCAAAAGTTCATGTAATACTGTTTATTGGATGATTTAGTTAATGCATAAGAATGCTACATTATTGGCATAACTGGTAAACTAAAGCACTTTTTGAGTTCTTTGAAAATTAAGTCCATACATATTTAGAGAAAAATGTTCCTAGATTATAATTAGAAATTTAACACAGCCAATTAAAGGCTGTAACCGTCTCTTAAATTATGAGTTTTGGTTTCCACATCTACAAAATAGAGAAAATGTCAGTGGTTCTTGACTTTAAAAAATTATTGAAGAGATAATGAATAGCAACAAATAGTAGCTATTTCCATGATTATACATAATGTATAAGGGAAATCTTAGATTTGTGTTCTAGTCAGTTTCCAGACTATAATTTTTCCCTGCTATCACATTCCCCTGCTGATATAAATCTTGATAACATATCACAAAAGAAAAGTGAATGGAAATAAAAATAAAAGCCTAGAGACAAATATCTGCAGGGCTAATACAGTCTGGATAAGAACTATGTATCTGACATTTGTGTGAAGATCATAGACGTCTTACTTGACCTGAAATTCAGATCAGATGGTTACATGGTTCCTAGCATAGCGGTATCACCAACAGAAATGAATTCAAAATACGTGAAATACAGCATCATTATCATAAGCAAAGATGAAAGAGAGATAGACTAAGATGATTGGTCACATTCACCCTGAGTTCCAAGTACCGGAAGGAATTTTGACAGAAAAAATGTGTACAGAGAAGATGAAGTGTTTGGAAGTCATTAACAGAACGATCAACTCATGTGTACTTAGCTGGTGATGAGGAAAAAGTAAAAGTAGAAGAAAATGGTTAAAAAAAATTTCTTTTAGCATAAGAAAGGATAGCAGGTCTTGGTTTTTAAAGGAGGCATATAAAGTCAGTTGCTAAAAGACCGGGTATTTGGTCAGGTCAGGGGTCTTGGGATGGCGTAGCGAGAACCCACTGAGGACAATGGAAACCACTCTTGCTCTCATGCCTGCATGGTATCAGGACACCTGGGCATGGAAGGCAGCATAATGAAGTGAAACTGAGAGACTTGGAGACCTCTGGTCACCTCCGCACATGCAAACATTCAAGGCTAAATCTCCATTTCTCTTCATTAACTTAGAAAGGAGGGTAAGAAAATATAAATCCATAGAGGGGCACTGGAAGGCCAGCGGCTCTCGTGGGGCACTGGAAGGCCAGCGGCTCTCGTGGGGCACTGGAAGGCCAGCGACTCTCGTGGGGCACTGGAAGGCCAGCGGCTCTTGTGAAAGGGCAGACATGAGGCGCTGCTTACATCTCGGCCTTGCCTGTTATTAGACAAACACCTGGCTTTACTATTTCAAACCATCAATTAAAAAAGAAAAATAGTAATTTGGCCAATATGTTTTTTAATCATTAAATGTATTAATTATTGCACTTAAAATAGAACTAGTGTGTCTATAAAATTCAAAGTTTGAGGTAAAATTATCAACTCATGAGAAAAATTTTGTTATCAAATTTTATATGAGCACATATACATATATATAAAGACACATTTTAAAAGCAATTTATGAAAACAGCTCAACCTTCCTACAGAAATGCATTCTATAGATTTAAAAATTGTCATTAGCATTTTAATTATTTAAAGTAACTTAGTACATGAAGAGTATTTATGCCTTCTATTAAATGACCAGCTCACCAGAACTACACTATGTTACCTTTGCTGTCATACACAATGCCAGCAGTGAGCCTGGGTCCACTCATTCTGCACTGTTTACAGCCCCAGAACCAAATGAGCATCGGCAGCCTCAGCACCCTCCCCTGCAGACTGGACCCCAGAGACACAGGTTCCAGCTCAGCCCCAGGTTGTAGGCCCTGAGCTGGCCCCTGTGGACCCAGACCTCAGTGCTCTCCCGTGGCCTCAGTCTGCACGGCTTCCCACAAGGTCCCTGGCTCCAGGCTCCTCACCATGCATAGGTACAGGCTCTCTCCAGGAATGGGGCACAGGCTCGCTCCAGCAGTGGGGTTTCAGTGCAGACAGCCACAGGCACAGGCTCCAGGCCCAATCTTTGGGCAAACAGAACACAGCTGAACAGGGGGAGGACTTCCTATAGCAGCCCATCCAGGAAGAGTGGAGTTGCACCAATGTAAATGACAGCCCACAGAACCATGGGTATTGGGGAAGAACAACATCCCAAAATAACAAAACATGTGATTGGTGCTTGGCCTCAAAGAAATAAGGACCCATGCAACACCTGACTCAGAATTCCGATTAATGGTTTTTAAAAACTCAGTAAGCACTAAGAAAAAATAGATAATTAAACCAAATCAGAAGAGCAATACCCAAAAGTAAGAAGTTCAATAGGCAAAAACATAGAAAATTCAACAGATTTTTTAAAAGGAAACAAGTTCTCGAGCTAAAGAACATAACGGCTGGGAGCTGAAAATACGCGAACAGCATTCTTGATCATGCTGAGGAAAGAAATCATGGCTGGGGCTGGGGGTGCACTCAGCAGGGGGCTGACACATGAGAACTGCAGGTTCAAACCCAGGCCGGGCAATTCAGCGACCAAGTGAATCCTTGCCTCAAAATAAAAAGCAAAGGGCGCTGGGGTGTAGCTCAGTGCGAAGGCCCTGGAGCCAATCCCAGCACAGAAGGCGGGGTGGAGGGAAGGAAGGAGGGAACAGTAGAGGGACAGAATGCACTAAGATAGGTTATTTGGAATTAGCCAGACAGAAGAATGAAAAACAATGAGGAAAATTGAAGAGAAGTGATGAGAATTATGGGGAACCATCATCAAATGAGAAAAAATATATAGAGAATACCAGAAGTTACAGAGAAAATGTGGAAAGTTTAAATAAGCAATAACAAGGAACTTTCCAAACCCACAGAGACTATGAACATCAAGAGTGATGAAGCCCAAAAACTCCAATAGATTAAATACAGTGATCTGTACCCAGACACATTAGAACAAACCCCCAGAAGAGTGAAAGACTTTTGAAGGCAGCAAGACAAAAAATTCATTGCATATCAGGAAGCCCACATGTCACGTTGCTACATGTCTAAGCAGAAATCTTGTCAACCAAGAGAGCAGAATGATTTAAATTAAAAGGAGCAAGGATCCTACAGCAAGCACAGCTGTAGCACAGAGGCAAAGGTGTGCTCAGGCCTCCCCAGACAAACCAGAGCGACAGAAGTTCATCAGCAGCAGACGTCCTCATCTGAGAGGCCAAGGAGAGGCCTTTGGTGCCAGGAGCTGAACCCAGAACCTCACACACACACTCTACCCCTGAACTGCACAGGGCCACGGTTAGAGCCACTGAAGGCGGAAGGAAAGCGCTCCCGCTGGTGACGTGAGCTTGCGTGACATTATGAAATGCATTATAAAGGAAAGAATACAAATTAAAATGCACTAACACTGTACCAGTGTCCCATAAATCACACTAGAATTTTTAAATTCATAGACATAATTGACAGGTTGCAGCCCATGTAAAATTTGCTGAGTCGTCATGGAGACAGTCCAAGATGGCCAAAGAGCCAAAAGCGACAACTTATCTGACTTCCCCCTTCTTCTCCCTTCTGCCCAAAATAAACTTCCTGTTCCTAGTCCCATGTACCCCAAAAAATCTCCAATCTAGTACTAGCATGACCCCCTCATCCAGCCCCAACCCTCTCAAGTGCAAGCTCATGGAAAGCTGCTCACTGCTGTCTCTCACAGAGGTGCCCGGGTCGCTTCTGTAGCCTCCTGTGCGCCAAAAACTCCATCAGTAATAGTATGTGTTTACCATACGTGACACACTAACGTGAAGTATTTATACATTGTGGAGTGACTAATATAGGAGGTTAATGTTTTCATTTATGATTTCGTGCTAGGAATACTTCACCTCCACTCTCTTAGCAGTTTCAGCTTGACATGTCACTAACTGCAGTCACCGTGCTGAGCACCAGAACTCAAGCACACATTTGGGTTCTTTCAACAACTCCCCTCACGCTTCCTCCTGGACACCAGCCCCTGAGAGCCAACATCTGCTCTATTATGAGTCAACTTTTTCTGATTCCTCATATGGGTGAGATGCAGGGTCTATTTCTGATCATGGTTTATTTCACTCAACATCATGTCCTCCAGACTTATCCATAGTGTTAAGAGGTGAGACTTCCTTTTTATGGCTGAATAGCACTTCATTGTGTGTGCACCACATTTTAAACATTCATCAATTCACTGATGACTACTTCCATGAGTCCATTGATTTGCTATTGTGAATCCACTAAGCACAGGAGTGTAAGTGTCTCTTTCAAGGCTGATTTCACTGCCTTTGCCTACATGTTTAGCCATGGGTTACTGAGCCACATGGTAGTCCTGTTATTAAATTTTTGAGCAATCCATCCTGTTTTTCACAATAGCTACACCCGATTTCCATTGCCACCAATAAATAGTGTGTGAGGACTGCATCTTCAGAACACCCTCTCCCATGGACAGTCTTACACGTTTTGGCTAACAGAACCTGTCCAGCTGTGTTCGCAGTCTCATGTGGTCTTCACTGGCATCTTCCTAGAGATGGATGATGCTGAGCCTCTTTCCACAGAAAGGTTTGGCTACCAAATCTTTCCTTTGAGAAGCTTCTGTTTATGCAGAGGTACTGCACTTTCAGTAATGAATAGAGCACTCATGCTAACGCTGGTAGGGAAACAGCAGATCCGAACAGCACTACCGGCCGGGAGACATCTGCAGATGCCCATACTCTCCCCCCAGATCAGCGCACTACACCTCCCTGCAGGCACGTGAGAGATTTTCCAGTACAGTGAAGAGGTGAGGCCCCTAAAACTCATTAACAAGGTTAAAATGCTGAAATTCCTATTAGGCATCTATTCTGATCACATTATGAAAGTAGTAATAGTAACAGGGACAAGACAAAAAGTTCACAGAAATGTGGAAATTAACATTCTCCTGGACAACTCACAGGTCAAAGGGGAAAGGAGAACTTTTTAAACAATCTTGAAGCTAAAGAAAATGGGAAGGATCACACTGCAAAAGCCTATGTGATGCGGAAAAAACATGAGGCTTATAGTAATAAATCTCTATACCAAAAAAGAAATATTTTAGAACAATTTAACAATACACATCAAGAGCTGGGGAGAAACAAAGGAAGCCTGTATTCAGCAGAAACAAGGGAATATTAAGAGCAGATTAAATGAAACAGAACACAGAAGAACAACAGCAACACTAAGAGTTTGTCTTTGGATAAACAAAATTGACAAGCATTTCAGCAAACTTTGGGGAAAAGACAGAAAACTCAAGTAAATACAATTGCAAATGAAAGAGAAGATAGCAGAATCGATGCTTCCATAAGGCAAAGGAGTCTTTGAGACCGTGGTGAACACTTACATGACTTACAGATGCTGAGAAACCAGAAGAAATGGATTAATTCCTACAAACACACAACACACTGAGACTGAACTATGAAGAGGCAAAAATCTTGAGCAGAACAATAATGAGGATGGACATTGTATCATTAATCCAAATCCTTCCAAAAAAGAAATGACCAGGACCAAATGGCTCAAGGCTGACTGATACCATTCAAATAAGAATGGCCGTGCTGCTCAAGTTCTTCAAAAGGGGAGAGAACACTTTCAGACTCATTTCAGGTGCCCAGCGTGACCCTGCCATCAAAGCCAGAGAAGGATCCATAAGGAAATTGCTGGACAATATTCCTGGTAAACACAGGTGCAGTCACCCTCACAGAAACCTAGGAAGCTGAGCTCATGCTCACAGTGAAAGGCATTCATGGTGATTAAGGGGATTTCCACTGCAAAGACATCCAGTTTTATCTGTCAATTATACCTTTAAAATGCTGGCAAGCAAATACATACACACACACATCATGGGATTTTAAAAATTAAATCTAAAAAGGGAAATAGAGAAACAGTAGGAATTGCTCTAGTTCAGAAAATAGAGACTTTATTTGAGGCCCAGCATGCTCACTTTCAGTCGTGATTGAATCTAACTTCACGTTTCTCATTATTTGGAGTGTGTCTACCTGGCCACTCACCGTATCCAGATTCACTGCCTGGTCAGGTGTTAATTGAATGGTTATGGCTATGCAAATGCAAAGCAAATTGCTCTACCAGGCAGCTTTATGTAAGCAGAAAAGACAATGTTGATGGAGACACAGTGTTAGGGCCAACTACTAGGTTTACATCTCCATCTGCTGTTGTATGCAGTCACAATCGGATTGTTTGTGGTTTTGGTGATGTACCAGAGCTCAGAGTTACGGTCATGCACCCAGCTATTTTCAATCCACAGAAAATATCATTTACAAAACCATTCATTTTATTTCTAAGAGCTTTTCTCTCTCACCTTCACATTTGCAATATGGGTGGGTTTTGAATTTTAAAAGCCCAAGATTAGAATCCAGCCCTCCATCACCAGCAATCTGCTAACCACATGTGTAGGCTTAAGCAAGCTATGGGTTCTCCAAATTCAGCTTCTATAATGCAAAAATAAATGAAATAATAATAAATACTCAGCATGTATTCACATTTCATCAATGTTGGCTAATTTTATTCATTATGATCATGCTTCTTTCAATATCCTATAGAAGTTTTTAACAAATGCATACTGGGACATTCTTGTTCTTAAGGTTCAAAATGAATATAAACATATAAAGTATGCAGGATAAGATATAGACTTCCGCAGTGGGCTATACTCAGTCACAGGGAAGAGTGCAGCCATGTGTTCTGCAGGAAGTAGATGGAGCTGGAAGTCAGCATGATAAGACGTCAGCCAGAGCAGTGGGCACCACAGGTTCTGCCTCAAAAGGAGAAACTGAAATATAGTGACTGGAAAGTCAAGGACAGACATTAGGGATGTGAAGGAGATTGGGAGGAAGCAGGAGAAAGGGGAGAAAGGATGCAAAGTCTCTCTAACCCTGGGATGGGCATAATCAGGCCACAAAGCACACATGTACTGACATCCACAGAGACCACTAACTGTACCGAGGTTAATCGTAAGGTGGTTGTGCTAGCCGCAGTCAGTTGCTAATCTAAGAGCATAAAGAAAACTCTGACAGTACATAGGAAATACTCATTTTGGAGGAAAGGGACCTGGTGAGAGGGAACCTGAAACTCCTGTGCTTTGTGGCTGAGGCCCTCAATATGTTTTCATATGAAATGTGTAATATTTTATGTGGAAACCCGTGAGACACCGCATGAGTGTGCTTAGACTATCAGTAAAAAATTTTTTTTTAAAAAACGCTAAGGAAACTAACTCTCCTTCCATCTCTGCTTTCATCACTGAAGCTTTTTTACATCATTTGTAGAATGTATGTAAATTTTCTGAGGTCTCATCTTAAGAAAGTCTGGACAACATTTTCTGTTCCGTACTAATTTTTTAAGAGGTAGGTGCCTGAAGAACACAGGTACTTACCTGTAAGGAAGACTTTTTAGTATCTTTATGTCCTAACCTATGGTGGAGAAATGACCTCACAAACTCACAGGTCCATTGCCTCTAGGGTCTTATCCAGCCCATATACATTTCTGTAACATTGTTGCTAATATTTTTTCTGTAAGAACAATAAGGAGGTAATTGTGACTTGATTTATTATGTTTTTCTGATAGTCATTTTAAAATGGTTGAGAACAAATTTGGTTTTGGCAGGAAATAACATGAATGAGCCTCCCTAACTACCCAAATTGTTGAGAAATAGCTTTGAAATCCAAAATGAGTTCTTCAGTGAGTGTCATCATTTTTACACCTGTGAAACCATGCTTGCACATGACCTTGAATTTTGAAATCACCCAAGAAGAGCATGAAGACAACTTTCATTAAGAGCACGCTTTTCACCCAGTTCCCTCTGATACTGGAAAATGAGTCCAGGGCTTGTGTGCCTGGGAGCACGTGGGTCAGGAATATTTAACAGTAAGAAAACTGCGGTGAGTGAGAGAGGGCAGTGCTTATGCTGATGCACTTTGCTGTGATTGGTACATTGCAACACTTGCCACCTGCTGGCCCAGAAAGACCAACTCTCTGCCATTCAGGAACCTATTATTCCATTTCCCTCATTCACAAATTACAAACTTGAGTGATGTGTGTGTATGAGAGTGTGTGAGGGTGCGTGCACACACGCATCTGGGGATGAGTTGTTACTAGAAGTCACACAGAACTTCTTTCATCCAGAGAGTTGACCTATGTCTTATTTTATTTGAAAACAAATATTATGCATTTCCTTCTTTACTCTGATTTATTTTTACATGAAATTGTTAATTTCATCTACATGGTGGCTAATGAAAGATTGGCTTACAACGTTATTCTTAACCTTAATCAAGAGAAGAACTTTAAAAGGTAATTTGTAAGTCAGTTTTCCACCCTATAACAAATACTTGAGAGGGTTGACTTATGAAGAGGAGTTACTTGTAATGCCTCATGCTTTGGAGGTGGTAGTAGCCCATGCTTGGTCAGTCCATTTGCTTGGAGCTGTGATGATGCAGCAGCACAGACAAGCAGAGAACAGCACAGCGTTCACCACTGGGCAGGGAAGGAAAGAGGGTGAGGGGTGGTAGCATGATCTCTTTTAATGGCACAGCCCAGGGACCTGAGGACCACCCCTGGTGGTTTAAAACTTCTACCACTTGCTCATCATGTCACCCTGGGGACTGAGCCTTTAACACATGGGTGTTTGGGGTCACTTAAGATTTAAAAAATAACATGAAGATCGAATAGGAATTCCTAATGAGAAAAATAGACAACGTGAAGTCTGTGTATCCTGTCTTTATCTATGTATCTATGCTTACATCTAGGTGTATATTTACATACAAGTGCATATCATCTAATTTCAGCTGTTTTCAATGTCCACCATGTCTCTACTTTCAAGTGAACTCTGTGAAACATTTCATCAAATGCAGAAGCATTTTTCCTCTCCTGTTAGATCCACAGTCTTAGTCTGACTTTCCAATTTAGCAAACACTAAGGTAAGAACGTAAGTGCTATTAGTTATTTAGGAGGTGATGGAGCAAGTAGAACTGAGGAAGTAGAAAAATCGATTGAGTAAAGGAAGAGAAACCAGTCAGGGATTGTTCCATGAATTGTTTCCCATTCTGGACACCTTAGCTCCACCCCCAAGAGCTCCATGAGAACCATGGAGAGTGAGTATGAGAATTATCCTACTAAGGAGCAGGACCTGTTAGTCACCACTGCTGACCCTCTGAGTGAAGCTTTACCCGGGAGAGGGCTAATTCTCCACCCCTTACAGATCACACCTTCACCCCTGAGCAGGCACTGGTTTGTGCAAGAGCCTACTCCCTTGATAGGACCGGGCGGCCTTCCAACACGCGCACTGAAATCAGGGCCCGGGGAACTGTCCAGCACGTCTGTGTTGAAATCGGGGCCTGGGAGCTGTCCGGCACGTCAGCGCTGAAATCAGGGCCTGGGAGCTGTCCAGCACTTCGGCGCTGAAATCAGGGCCTGGGAGCTGTCCAGCAGTAGTATGTCAAAATCAGGGTTCCTGGAGCTGACAGCACGCGCGTTCTGAAATCAAGGGTCCGGCAGCTGTCCGGCAGGCATTGCTGAAATCAGGGACCAAAAGGCAGCACAAGCACCACCCACGTCAGATGTCCTTGTTATTGTTCATTTATTTTTAAAAGTGATTCATTTGGTATCTCATTTAGTTTCCAAATATATTAATTTTAAAGTTGCTGGGTCTGTATTTTAATCCACTTGGCATTTACAGCCTACATGACTGCAGATTAACTTAATCTTCTAAATCCTATGTCATAATCTGTAAAATGATGCTATCAATGGTACCACCTTTTTTAGAATTGTTGTAGAAAAAGAAATGGCATATGTTTTTCCTGGACAACTATTAAGTCAGTAGCTGGGGTGTAAGTGCTCATGATCATCCTAATGGGTGATGTCTGAAATGAATGCATGAACCTGGACTCGATCAGATGTGGGGCAGGATACTGGCTTGCTGGCTGTGGGGGTTTCAGAGTCATCCCACCATCTTCATCATTAACTCTTCTAACCTTCATCTGTCAAAAGACACAATGAAATGCCAGTTTCAGTAATTTGTTATGAGAAGCCCAAAAATATAGCAAGTAAGATAGCACATATAAATGCTATGGCCTGTCCCCTGGTACTTATTAATTTACATATTTGTCCATGCAGGCACTCATTTTTATGGTGACAGTTTTTAGGTTTGTAAAGAGTGTTAGATTAACATTTCTGTTTGATATAGTTTACGGTTAGTGGGACACTGGAAAAGATATACTACAATATAATATGCATCTCGTACCAAGGATGCACCATGGAAGAGTGAGTCAGTTTGGGAAAGCATATAATTTTACTTCATTGTAATTACTTTCTGTTAATTAGTAAATTTGGTCTATTTTTGCTTCTTGAGGGAAATAATAAAGAGCTCTCTGGCCTGGAAGCTAGGGTTCCTGGTGTTAATCCAGGCTCTGATTGAACATTAGAACCTCCATGAATTTCAATATTATTCCACAAAATAACTTCCAAACTCACAACTACAACATTGTATATAGAAAATTATAACTCACAACTACAACACTGTATATTGCAAATTATAAAAACAAACAAAAATAAGGTTGGAAAGACAAGTTGTTTTCTATCCCTTTGTTATCTTGGATGACTTAACAAATAAACTATGAATGTGAAGTTTGTGGGATAAAAAGTGCACTGTGGATACTCAGACAGATGTCTTAACATTGGGTTGATGTCACTAAATGCCGAAGGGCATTCAGACCAAAGACAATTTGGAGAGAAATTGGTTCACCTGTTTCTGTAAAAAAGAGAATAAATGGTGGGAATGATAAGAGAAAAGCAAACAGTAATTTGACTTTTGTTTTTCATATAACTCGTCTGCGTTGTGAAATTATAACTATTTTATTCATTGCTGGTATTTGTCATTTATTTCAACTATTTTATTTTGTAATTAAAATAACTATTTTTGGTAAGCACACTTACAGGTAGGTTTAAAAATCATCACTAGGTTGTTTAATAACCTTTAAAATTTATCATTATGAAAGAGATATTGATGAAATGTTAATTCTCTATTTTCTACAAATGAGAGGGGAATACTAGCCAAACAGCTAAAACCAGAATGTCTTTGTTTGTACTCCTCTGATTTTCCCCCCTTAAGACAAATCTGTTTTTTTAATTGTAGCTGTTTGCTTTTTGGTTTTGAAACTGCAGTGATGGAACTGTTTGTGTAAGGTGCAGACATAATGGCTACTTAGATGTAAACAAGAAGTCGAGAAGGGTTCAAATGGGGAGGGGACACCCCTTTCCCTTTCCACAGAATCTAGGTTGGCAGTGACAATCGACAGGTGGAAAATGATAAAAATGAGATGAGATATTCCAGCTGGCCAACTTCCTTGAAATAAAATTGCCTTTTCCACCCGGTGGGTCATCCTGGAAGCAGCCAAGCCCCTCCTCTGGGGTCCTCTGCCACAATGTGTGATGTAGCTTGACGCTCCTCTCTTCAGAACTGTGTGGGAGCTTCTGTCTCCAAGGTATCCACAGAGGAATAATCTCGGCTTGTGTCAGAATTATGTTTCAGGTGGAATTTTTTTAAGTAGGAACATTTTTTAAATATTTCTTTAGAACTCAGTACTTGTGTTATTTCCTTCCCACACACAGCAAAGTGAAAGGAAAGCTAGGACACGATCATTAATAAAAAGTAAACGCACTCATGAAGAAGAAAGTAAATTGAATGCAAGAAAAGGAAAACAAGAAAGGACCAGAAGCTATCTGTGAAAAATTCTCTTTGGAAAATTCATTAAGGGATAACAGAGACAGAGAAAGTATCCTGAGATGTGTTAAAATAAAAAGAAGGAGCCATGCAGTGCAAATTCAAGCCTGAATGTTGATACAGAGAAAACTCAAGGCTCTGTGTTAGGAAAGAAGGGAAAATTCGGGATAAAAGTGGAAAGTATCATGAATATCTTCACCACGATTGCTCACTTCTTTGTCTGCCATCTCTGCTCATGCTGTGGCCTGAGAACTCCACGCCAGCGTAGGGCAGCTGATCCCAGCCTCCGTGGTCCTGGCACACACTGCCGCGTTCTAGTCTCTCAGCAGAGGCTGGTCACTGACCTTGGATTTCGGTAGGAATGTGTTCAGTAGGCACTTTTGAGAATCTGCCTCCTGTAACACAAAGCTGCTGTACCTTAGGAAGACACACACAGTTCTGTTTGGACAGACCGAGTTCCTGGGCTTAAAAAAATGATTTGATGTGGAGTTAATGAATGATGACTTTGTTCTATAATGTATCATTAGAGTCATGCTAAGAAGGGAAGCCTCAAAGGATCCTTTGGAAACTCAACTTGCCAGACTAAGCCATTTCACATTAATTGAGAAACTTCACACTGGGGCAAAAGGCATAGTCCATAAAGCATAATGAAAGCAATTAGACCTACACCTTCGCCTGGATTCAGTCTGGATCCTCAGAATGCCTGAGGAAATTCCAGTCTCAAGAGCAGGTTCTAATCCAGACATGGGACTCTTTCTCTTCAATATAGACAGGAGTAGTGGGGTGGGAAGAATCACAGACTCCATGAAAGAAGCAGTGCTTTCTCCAAGGTGGACCCTAAAGTTAGTAACCCCTGGTTACCAGTTCTTTTCAGTATCTGGGTATGTATAGGAATCATTTTAAAATGATTCAGAAAACTGAGCTCTTCCCCTTAACCAAGGGACAATTCTACTTGCAAAATTCTAAATTAGTCACAGGAGACTTTCTAAATTTACAGCCCAAATTTTTCTTGCAGACCTAGCATTCAGCTACTCCAGTTCCTAGGCATGATTTATCGTTATTACTGGCACAGTAATAGTATAGTTTATCTGATTTGCTCATCCTCTGATTCCTGCTTCTCAAATTCAGTTTAAGACAAATAACAGATTTTAACACACCTACAAATTTGCTGTGTAATTCAAGGTTGTGTGCAATGTTCCTTTGTTGAAAAGTTCTCTTTGAAAACAGAGTTCAACCATGACGACTTTATCTCTCTTATAGCAGATTCCTCCACTCATTCTGGTCTCGCTTCTACTGTCCTTAACACACACGTCAAACTCCATCTATTTCTTTCTACCATGCCGGCCCTTACTGAACTCAACTATGACTTCTCTTTTGCTAAACCAGCCAC
Organism: Hydrochoerus hydrochaeris; assembly: GCA_004027455.1. Taxonomy (NCBI): domain Eukaryota; kingdom Metazoa; phylum Chordata; class Mammalia; order Rodentia; family Hydrochaeridae; genus Hydrochoerus; species Hydrochoerus hydrochaeris. The sequence continues at coordinate 13,939 of PVLA01010304.1, forward strand.
TCACCAGTCCCTCTTGGCCTTTTATAACTGATCAGCAGCACGCAGCCAGTTTATCACATTCTGGTCTTTAAATTCCTGCTCTTCTCTCTTCTTGATTTCTTGTCTTCTGGGTACTTTTCCCAACTCTGAGCTGTTTATTCCTTATTACCCACGACCAGCTTTGTCCTAGTGCAACTGGCATCTAAGTAGAGAAGTTGCTAGAACTTTATGGCTTTTTTCTTCTTTCGGTGATGTTTGTGTCTTTGCATTTTATAAATAAAGAGGACGGACCCCTGCTTTCAGCTGTGAGAGGTAAGTATGGACATGCGCACTTCATAGCTGGGCAGCTCCTTCGGGAAATTGCCCCAGGCAAGTGTAATTCACCTTGCCTTCTTGATCCTTTGTGGGGTTGATGACTTCTCTGTCTTCACCCTTTAACCTACCAGCTAAGTGCTAAAGAGAAACCCCTGAAGAGATAAAGATGTTCACTGCTGTACAACATTTCTTCAGATTTACAGAACCCAGGACATCAGGTGGCCTGTGCAATGCTCCAACTCTTGTCTTTAATTCTGCACATCATCAAGCACAATACAGGTGCACTGCTGAATGGTCTAATTGCACAAAAGTGGTGCATCGAAACAGAGTTACAGAGACAAGCCCAGGACCGGGAGGTCCACTGTCTTATGCACACAAAGACAAAGAAGACAAAAGACTTTGCTCAGTACCAGTCCACCTGTCCTGCTTTACCTCTTTCATCCTGTAGAGAGAAGCCTCTTGCATCCCTAAACCCCAAGATGGGGCTTGGGAGCCAATGACCTCACCTTCTTCCAAGGCCCTGGCCCTCAAATAGAACCAATCCCTTCCCACTGCCTCTTGCTCCCTCTATATTGACCATTGAGCAGCAGACAGTCTGGTTGTTAATGCTTCTGGTAACAACCTCCTTACAAGCAGAAAAAGCTGAACAAACTCAATAGAAACTATTTTGCCTGAACTTACTAGAAAACAAATCACACAGCAACTTGTCACCCTAAAATCTAAAGACAGAAATATCCAACCAAAATCTGTGTATCCAAAACAGAAACCAAAAAGGCTATAAAATGGTAGCAATAACGGACTTATTAGGTAATAAATAACAATCAAACAATCCCTGCATCCCATCACCAGAAAATTCACAAGGTTCTAAAGTTAGGAGTCCTTTGGGCTCTTACTGGGGAATATTTCATTATAGCATCTCTTCACTGCACACAACTTGATGTGTCAGTATTTCAAAATGGATTCAGATTAGTTCAAATATATGTTGAGAATCTTAGAGAAGGAGGGTTAACATTTGGAAATAAGTACAATTATAGGATAAAAGAGAAATCCCCATGTAACCATATAAAACATGCAATGCAGAGAAGACAGAAAAAGGAGCATAAAAACAAGAAAACTCTCCTTAAAAGAAGTTTAAAAGAATCAAAACTATACAACATGACAAAGTGCACATTCTAGCTCAAATGGAATTGAATTTAAAATTAATAACAACTTGAAAAATCCCTAAACATTTGGAAATTAGACAATATACTTCTTAATACACAATCTCAAAAAAAAACTTGTAAACATTTGAAATTAAATGAAAACAGAACTCATCAAAACTTTTACAACGCATCAAAAGCAGTACGTAAAAGGAAACTTATGATAGTGAATTCACATATGAAAGAGAAGAAAGCGCTACCATTATCTAAGTTTCTGCATTTAGATTTGGAAAAGGAAGAGCAGTATAAACCTAAAACGAGCAGAAGAAAATAAATAATAAAAACCACAGCAGAGACTAATAACCTGAAAAGAGAAAACCTTAGAGAAACTTGATGAAACCAAAAGCTATCTTTTCCAAAACATTCTTTTAAAAAACTTCTAGTCAGTTAACAAAGAAGAAAAAAGACACAAATTGCTAATATCAGGAATAAAAGAAGAGTCATAAACTGATCCCATGGACACTAAAAATGTAAACAGGGAGCATTCTGAACAACTCTGTACCCACAAGTTCAATAACCCAGAAGAAACAGGCTGACCCGTGGGAAAGCACAATTCATAGAGAGAAGGAACATGTGGACGGTCCCAAGTCTAGTAAGCAAATGGCAACAATAACTAAACACCTCTGAAAACATAAAGAAAGACAAGAGAAAAAATATTCTGTAGGGCCAAAGGGTCTTAGTATTGAATTCCACAATGTCTTTAAACATTTGATACCAATTCTCCATAACCTCTTCCAAAAACAAAGTCGAAATACACTTCAGTATCATCCCAAAGCCCAAATTCACCTCTCCATGCAAGACATTTCCTCTGAGGCCAGATAAACTTATCCAACTGCCTGTGCTAAATATCATCTTTTATGAATCAAAGACATCTCAAATTTAATGTCCAAAACACACTTTCTAAAATATTTCACCCTGGACTTATTCTCTCTTCCTCTGCTGGAACTTTCCAGCATCTAATGCCAATTCTAGAAACCTAGCAACCACACTTGACCCTCCTGCATACCACATTTACATCAAATCCAAAGCCAAGTCCTGCGACCTTCACCTCCGTTATACTTCTTCAGCCCATTGTCTGTGCCGTCTCTGCCTGCCTTAGGGTACAGCTTCATCACTCCCATTGGTTTCTCCTCAGTGCACAGCACAGGACTTGCCATTAAACATGAGCAGACCTTGTCATCCTTATAATTGGAACAATAATGGTTCTTCTCACTGTGTTCCCAGCAAGATTCACCACCTTGTTTGTGATCAGTAAAGTCCTGCACTGTTTAATTGCTACCTGTTCCCCTCCACCTCTTACTTTTCACTAGAATCTGCCTTAGGTCATGATGGACTTCTCTACGTTTCCAAACTCAAGACCTCTGCACACTGTGATTTCTTTGTACCAATATATTCAAGTCAAAATCAGGTCACTCCTCCATGCAACTAACATCTCCTGCTTTAGGTTTCAGCTTAAATGGAACTTCCTAATACAGATCCCTTGGTCACCATTTCTACAGAATATTTTTCCCTTTTCTTTCTCTCAGCAACTCATTATTAAACTTATAAAAAGGGATCTCAAAATACATTTATTTTGTTTGCTCTTTCGTGTTGTTTATCTGTGCAAGCACAATTAAAACTCTAGGAGAGCAGGAATGTTGAATTTACTTGCCACAGTATTTCCAGTCTTTAGCACAATGTGATCATTAACATTCTTAGAGAGTATTGGATGAATTGTTGAATGCAACAGAGCAGATATTAACCTGGTTTGGTGCTGACGCATCAAAAAGAAACATAACAAAAATATGTCAAGCTAAAAATTAAATGAATTCTTTGTCTACCTGTTTCTAAATTGTCCAAATATTTGGTTGGTATAGTATTTTTATACAACTCTCATGGAAAAACATTCCATTGGAATAATAATGAACAGTTTGGTAAAAAGGCTTAGATTTAAACTTGGCCAATATACTAGTCAGAAGTTCTGCCATTAGAAGCATCTAAAATGTACAGAAATGTCTCAGATATTTGCACAGTCTCCTCTGTGAGAGACCATACAGCTTGCTGGGTTCTCTCTTGCAGGTAAAGAGCATAAGCCCATTTCTCTTATTTATTTCATATTTTCTGTCTACAGATAACATAAGATTAATTTTTTGGTCAGATCTCTTGTCCACTTATTAGCAATATGGTTACAGGCACATAACTTAATCTTAATAATCCTATTTCTATCTGTAAGTTGGGATTAATAAGAACATATCCTGGGCTATTTTCTTCCTTTAACTTCATTATGATTATATTTAATGCATTTAATTTTATAATGTTTATATTATAGAAACTAATATACACTCATTCAAAAATATCAAGAACAAAGAAAAACAGAACTAAAACTTACATACCATCCACTGTTGAAATTACCTGCAGAAACTGTTGTATTCACTCACTCCAGATCTATTTATGTAGATTAATATGTTTAAAAACCAATGTACATGGTCCTTTAAGTCCTGGGAACCGTAAAAGTACACACTTCCAAAAAAGTCTGCTTACTTTAGGGATTACATTACATAAATTTTAAAAATATAGAGTTATTATGTTTAGTCGAGATTTCTGATTATAGCCAGTTTTGAATATTCCTGGCCTCCAAAGAAAGATTATTTTTGTTATTTTCTTCCTGTCTGCTCCAACTACATTCCAATAAGTTACGTGATTTTCCTCTCTCACCTTTTACAGTACTGGTGTTATACTTTTAAACCCAATTTTCCAGGTGATGTTTTGCCTTGACACTATCTCTAAGATCTTACTTTATTATCGTCTTTACTGCTATAATGAATTAAGACTTTTAGCAGCAGTGCGAAACAGATTGAGCGCACTTTCCTCCTCGGCACACCAGTGGGTCAGTGTCCAGGAGCGGCTTCATGGCCTCGTCCAGCCTCTCAAGCCAGGGTCCGGGTGCAGCTCGCCCAGTTCCCACTTCATGTGTGGTAAGGACCCCCCTAAGCACACATGATGACCCTCAGAACCCACCAGCCACGATGCCTGTGGAGCTAAGGTCCCCACACTCGCTCTAGCTGTTGACCAGCTCCTTGACCGTCCTCACCAGAGGTAAATCATTACACGTCTGTTTACTCCGTTCGGCTCCTAGCACAGGACCTCTCTGAAACTTCACATTCTCTGAAGCACCCTCTAAGTCGGGCCTAGCCAGTCAGTTGCCCTTTGGAGTAACACAAAGTCAAACTGATCAGTACCTTACATGTTTAACTACGCGTTCCTCACGACCCCCCTGCTAAAGGCTTGCTCTTCAGCCTGGGGCAGAGATTTGAGGAAGCAGAGAACAGGGACAGTGTGGACCCCCGGGGATGTGTGCCCTTGAAGAGGTCATGGGACTTTGGTCTCCTGCTCTCCACCTGATGCTTCTGGGCCATTGCAAGTTGAGCAACTTCCTCCACCACACAGTTCCAGCCAATATAAAACTTGGCCAATATAAAACTTGGTCCCTGCACAGGACCTGAAGCAGAAGAGCACCCAGCTGTGGACAGAAACTCCACAGCCATGAACTGATAAATACTTTTATCTCGGGTGTTTGCTCCAGTAGCAGAAAGCTGACAGGCACAGGGAGCTACGAAGGCAGGAAGGAGGATCTGAACACATTCGCCCTGCTGCCTGTACTCAGAGAAAGCGGCCACAGCGAGCTCATCATTTGGGCAGCGAGACGCTGGGGTAGTGCTGGATTTTTCCTTCCATGCTCACCGTTCGCTGTGTCTATTCCTGGCTCCTTCTTTATGTGACTCATTTACTGAAAACTGCAACTTCATCAATGAGCAACTATATCAAAGAAGCATCACAGGAGCTGCAGTCTTTGGGTTCTTTCTTGTCCCAGAGTCACTGCCAAGAGTTGCCTTTACTATAAATGATAACTTGGCTAGATAAACACCCTTAGGTCATTTTGTTTCCCTCAGAATTTTAAAAACTTTCCAGATGGCATTGAAAGCTGTTATGGCAAAATCTGTGATATTTATGGTTTCCTGATTCCCATTCATTGCAGCAGACAGGAAGTTTTCTTGCTTAGATGTCTAAGTCTCTCTTTTTAAAAAGCCAATGACTTACCTAGGATATTGTTATGGTTTGTGTCTAAATGTTCCCCCAAAGCTTCATGAAGTCATAGGTTGGGCTTTTCAGAGGTGGCTGAATCTAGAGTGTGTGACATTGGGATTGATTCATGTTTCAGTGCTAGGATTCAGGATGCGGATGCTACCCACCCTAACAGCAGGTAGCCCAGATAAGATGTGAGAGACCAATAAAGGCTTGTACTGTTGCTTGCTTGCTTTTTCTTTCTTCTGCCTGTCATGAACTGTTTCTCCTCTGTGATACCCCTCTGCCTTGTTACCCTCCCCTGGAGTCATTCCATTATGGACTGAAACCTCTACAAACTGTGAACTGAAATAAACCTCTCCTCCTTTAACCTTGGATGTCAGGTACTTTGTCTCAGCAATGAGAAAAAGTAACTAAAACAGATACATTTTAATATCTGTCTAAATTTATGAGCTATCTCTCCATTTTGTACCTCAATAACTTTTTGCTCCCACTGAAGATTCTCTCTTGCAAGGATAACAGTTGTTCTCATATTAGATCATCTTTGGCCACCAAATGGCTCATCTTCAGTAATTTTTAAATCCCTTTATTTATTTTTCTTCATTGAATTTATTATCTTAAGTCTTTCCCCCAGGGCAGAAATTCAATATCTTACTCTCTCTTCCCTTGTTTCTAATTTATTTATTGGAACCATAAATGTTGATGTTCTGAACTTGATTTGTTTTACTAGCTCTGAAATTTCCCCTTTCATTTTATTGTTGTTTAGTGCTTTGTCTGTGACCTGCTATTTTACTGATTTTGTGTTTTTATTAAGTCCTTTATAGCTCAAAACATACTTGGAAATTTTTCTTTCCTTCTTGGGACAATATATTTTCACCTGCATTACTTTTTTCCACTGTTTTGCTCCCATCTGCTTGCTTAGTTGCCTGTCATTTCTGGAAAGCTTCTAGTATGAAGGTTGATTTTCCCTGAAGTTGTGAGGGGGTCCCCCAGACACCATCAAGCTTCATCCAAACTGTAGCTTAGGGACAGACCTGCAGTCTCTGCACATTTATCTGCAGTCTAAAAGTCCATTGTGTGGGAAAAGGCAGAACACCTGAAAACAAATGCACTTCTTCCAAGATAACAACCTTCTATTTTATCCCTGAAACTCTTGCACATCTTTAAAGAGCAAAATCCACACAACCAAGGGTATTGCCTGTTCTGAAAGACTGAAAGATGTTGCCTCGTTGTCAATGGCTATTTTCTAGAACCCATTCCTGAGCCCTTGCCAAGGGCTTGTGTGACCAGCCGGTCTGCATCTCACCAATCTGGAGCTCCCCTGCAAATCTCAGCACTTTCAGTCCTCATTTACTCTCTGTTAGGGATTTTGGGGTGGCCACAGAACCAGGAACTAATTGGGTATAGAGTTTTATTTTTTCCCATGGCCATCACTTTTCAAAGTAAAGTATAAGATTTTACCTTTTATTTGTGATGTTGTAAGGGAATTTAAATCTACAGGAAAATTTTACTTGCTCATCTTTACTCTAAAAATTTCTGTTCTTTTATGTTTTAAAAACCAGAATAATACACCAAAAATATCTCAATGTCACAGATTAAAAAATTGTTGGTTCCCTTTAGCCACAGGTATAAGGAGTAAGGGCATGAATGTGGAGGATTTTTCCTATGAAAAGAGCTCCAGAACCAAGCTGGTTCACTGTGTTTCTCTCATCTTTTGATTTACCAGTGACTAAGAAAGGGAATTAAATCAATAAAGTAGCTTTTGAATTTGCCTCAGTGGCTCTTAGCATTCTCCCACCAAGCTGTAAATATGGACCACTTGTACTTTTTTACAGGCTTACAGTTGATTTTCTCCAGTTGCCCCACTTGATCACACATCCTCAACAACACAGTTTAGAGTAACTTTTTTCAAAATTTCACATAACTACTTATAGAGTTTCTTTCTCTAAATTTACTTGTTCATGTTCAGTATAGCTATAGTTTTTTGCTGTTATCATTGTTATCATATTTGCTGTATACAAATCTATGATCATTCTATGACTTGCTTACCCATGAAAGTTTTGAGCATTTTCAGGTAACTATAATTCTGGGAGTTCAGACTATCAGTATCAACTGTTTTAAATCTCCAGTTAGCATCTACACTGGTGATGGGTTATTTTTTTAGGCATCTCTTGAGTGGTTCGGTAGCCCCAGTTTCCCTTTGCCTATCTCATGTTTATGTCCTTTCTTCAAGACTCATGAAACCCAGATACACTCAGGTTTGCAAAAAATACTTTCACTGCAAAACCCACCTTTAGCATTTCAACCATTTCTTTTTCAAGCTCTCCACTTTCATTGAAGTTTCATCCTGATTATTTCTCAGCAGCAGTCTCAAGTTTATAAGATGTTCTTTGTATGGCATCCAGATTTGCAGTTGACTTTGAAAGAGGCTCAGTCTTGGTAACTGGTTTGTCATATCACACGAAAGCAACTGTTTCCAAGAACCCTTTCAGGATGAGCCAGCGACAATTTCTCAAATGGATATGAAAACTTTGACAGTCTTTCCATTGTGAGGTAAAATACATCCCAAAGCACACCTTTACTCTGAGTTCTGTGACTGTTTGAACAAAGGAATATATGACACACGCTAACTTCCGGTTCAGACTGAAAAAATGGCTGTCTGCGTTTGTCATGGCTGGGAACATCCGCCTTTTCTGGTTACATTATGTGTGTGACTCTCTACTTTGTGTAACTAAATGACAGTTGACTCGATGCTCAGTTACTGAATCAGGTAATTCAATGTGAGTCTCCACAATTATTCTACTTGTTCCGTGTGATCCATCAGTGTATCATGTACATTTGTAGCATTTTCTGTGGAAATAAATACTTTTAAGAATGTGATTATTGACTTGATTTATATTTAACATTATCAATGAGGGCTAAACATATATTGAACATCTAGTAGAGGTAACGTGATCATATAAAATACATAATACCAAGAAAGTAGGTTTTTTAAAGCATATAACATATTATTTGGAAAACATGACTTCCAAAAGATATAAAGTGAAGGATCATTTGTTATGAGGCAATTTTCACAGGCAAGTAACATTCTTTAAAGATGTAATTCTCAGCCACCACTACAAATAGAGCCAAGTAGGGATTTTTTTAAAATATAAACAATCATTAATATCATTAATATTGCCATTAATATCCAAAGAGGTGGGTTGAGATGAGAAAAACTGACTAGAGCTGGAGTTTTAACCTTAGTTAAGTGTTATAATCACTTACTGAAATGTAAAATACAAATGTCCATGCTACATTGCAGACCATGCCAACCAGAATTCCTGAGAGTAAGATCCAAGCATGAAGACCTTCTTAACCACCCCATTTTTTCCACTGTGTACGTGGAGTTGAAAATCACTGGTATAAAGTATCTGACTGATGGCACAAATTGATATAATATAGGAAATATACTTTGAAAAATTAAAATTTATATATAATTAATACACTTACAGTCTCATTATCAATTCAGTCTAAATTAATATATAATTCATCTGTAAGCTCTTCTTTCAGACATTTTCCTAAGACTAAGGACTATGAATCATTTTAGAAAGAAAAAACTTAGTGACATATAAAATTTCTAATTGAAATGGCCTAGTTAATTTAGAAAAATTAAATTTTTTTCTAATTTATAAAGTGAATTTCTCTACTAAGCTCAAAATCAGAAATTTACACTAATTAAATACCACATAAATGTGGCTTTTATCCTAAGTAAATTGTAGCACATTGAATGCATTTAACTTACCTATAAAATAAAATTATTCATCATTTCTAAATGCTATACATTAATTTAAATTATAGAAGCACAGTACTGAGAAAAATTAAGAAACATTCCTCTCCTTATGATGCAATCTAATAAGGAGAAATAAAATTAAGTTATCATATATATGTGTGTCATTTGAATGCTAAACTGTTCAAGGGTTGTGAAGGAAAGATTCATGGTGATACAAGACATCTGATGTGAGAACTGGGTAGAAGTGACACTGGGACACTAAAATACTGGCAGCTTGACTTATTTTCTGCTGGAGCCTTCGCTGCCGGGTGAAACAGCCCACATGGCCAGCAGAGACAGGAATGGAGAAGAAACAGAGGTCTCTGGTGCCAGCCTTGCTGGGCAGACTGCCAGCGCCCAGTGCCCAGTGGCATCCGTGCACATGAGCAGTCTTGGGGAGGTAGACGCTGAGCCCCCTTGCCCTTGGGGAAGCTGGAGAGCAGATCTCAGAGTTTGCCTGTAAAGACTGAGCAGGAGTCAGGGCAGCACAAAGGCCTCTGAGAGAAACCACACATGCATTTTGGACTCTGGGTGAGCTAGAATACTGTAGCTGAGCATCTGGTTGAATTATTTACACCCCCCGCTAATATTACTTAGGGCATGCTTTGAGTTACAAAATAATAAAAACTCAAATACACATTTTATAAAACACCATTATCAACAGAATACCAGAAAGAAATATAGTACATGATAAAAATGAACTGGCTAATGATGTCACAAGAAGTTCCCAAAATCCACTCCATAATTTTTGTATCTAACTTTGTTTGCTAGAATAGTATTCTGTTTTTTATACCAGAAGGCCAGGATGGCCTTCTTTCCTTTTGGATCTAGTAGATGTGGATGAAATCGATAACATTGAGTGTTCCCTGATTTTATTTTGTTACAAGGAGACAGAAGAAAGAATCACCTCACCGTTTTCTATGCATTTCTCACATAGAGCTGAGCCTCGTGCGTTCCTGCCCATGTAAATATTCACTATCGACCCATTGATTACAAGTTGTCCTCACACGGACCCAAGCACATCCTTGCCTGAAACACTCCGATGGGAGTGAGGGCTGATGGATGTGCAAAGGGTGGTCCTGTCGGCAGCTCTCCACCTGCCATTTGGAAACAGATGTATGTGGAAGCATCTACCTGTCCTGAGCTGCCCTCCTTTCCGGCACTTGTCAAGATATGATTGAAAATAGTGATACTGTATTAAGCCTCAGAGAAAATCCTGGCAAGTGACGGATTACAGAGCAGAATTAGTGAGACTGAGCGATTCTCGGACAGCTTTGCCCCGGCTCATCTCCGACGCACCCGGGAGCCGGATGGAGCACGAATGATGATCCTTTCTGCAGTGCTCACATGCGCCCGTGAAGAACCCAGCTTTCTACAGAGCCTGAGCGCTCTCTCAGCCTCACCGAGGTCTCCAGTATCAGAAATTATCATTTCTTGAGTTAAATACTCAGCTACACTGTAGTTCACGCTGTCCACCTCCTCAAATATGACCCACTGGGTACTAATAGAGTTCAGATTTATTTTCTGTAATATAAAGCTTGGCTTATAAAATATTAAAATGCTTATTAATGTTTGGAAAAGCGGCAAAGGCACTAATATATGTTACAAGCAGCACAATAGTTCTTCAGCTATATACTAATTAGCCCCACAAGTAAAAATATTGCTACTGAATTGTGTCTTCCTTGTCCAGGAAGCAAAGAGAAAAGGGGACATAGAAACATGTTTAAAGGCCTTATAACAAGCCAGTGCTTCCCTGAAACCCTAACCAGTAGCTCAAATAATACGAGCAATATGGACAATGATTTTTTAAAATGTCTTACCTTGTCCTTTGTGAATAGAAAATAGCATAGTCCTATTTATTACTAAAAATCAAAATAAAAGCGATAGATTGTCAAATCTGAATCTTCTGTGTTTTCCAGTTATTGTTATCAAGTGTGAGACATTTTCCAAAAAGAAGTAATCAATTCAAGCAGTTCTGCTGAGTCTCTGATACCGTAAGCAGCACTGTAAGCTATGCGAACGGCTGGAAGTGCGCTGCCCACGCTGGGGCGTCCTCACATGTCAGTACCATGCTCAGCCGATCCAACAACAGGAAACTAGAAGTGCTTTTCAAACACACGTACATGGGGTACATGAGGTGTGTAAAAGCACATGGGGTGTGTAATATCCACACTACACAAATGTAAAGGTCTAGTAACTCCATCTGTTACCTTTTTTAACAGAAGTCACCAATAAAATAGTCAATATTAAGCAAGACTAATTCAATCCCAAGTACAGAAAGAAAGAGAGGGAGACAGAGAGAGACAGACAGACAGGCAGACAGACAGAGACAGAGAGACAGAGAGTTGGCACAAGGCAAAAAAAAAACTTCCCTGTTCTTGGAATTTTTCACATATTGATGTGAATCCAGTCTTACCAATGGCCTCAGTTCAGTAAGTTAGTCACAGATCAGCACCTCTCCCCTAAGGTCAGAACGCTAAGGCCAGTTCTGCGATTCCTCCTCAGACAGCCTGCTTGTCTCCCCTGTGAAGCTGTGTCCCACCTCTGCTGCAATTCCTCCCAGTGAAGACCAGTAACAAACCGCCTCGCCTTGACGAGCCTCCGTCTGCAGTCTGTCAGATGAACGTCGCAGCCCTGGCCTCGCAGGGTAACACTGAATGAGAGTTTCTAGGAACTGGTACTTGCAATGTAACCTCCGCAGAGCGATTAGCCTCATGGCCGTGTTAAATTCAGACTGCCCCGCTCGCCTTCTGCTCTGCTAGATCCAGGGTGTGAAACCGCCTGCCCAGGGCAAGGGTCTCTGGAGATGGTGCCATTGGGAAGGAGCTGGGTCATAAGGGCGGAGCCCTTTGCAGGATTAGTGCCCTTACACAGAAAGAGCTGGAAAGCTCGTTTGCACTGTGTTTTGCACATGGGGGCACAACCAGGAAGGTACCTTCCTGTACACTAGCAGATGCCATCACTGCACACTCGGTTTGCTCACACCTGGGTCATGCACTTTCCATCTTCCAGAACCATAGGAGGATGTCTGCAGCTTGAGGCATGGCAGTTTATAGCAAAGTGCTTCCCACACTCCCTGAACTAAAATAGATGATGCAATTGTTATGTGCTGCAAATCATTATGTACTAACAAAAAATAAAGTCAAAATCTATGTAGAATTTTAAAATAAATAAATGTGGGTGGCACTTTTAGAAAATTATGAAAATTGCAAAGGAAAGAATGGGAATAAATACACCACCTAAAACACATGGTTCTGAGTATATTTTGTGTTTCCACTTCTTTTTATTAGGGAATTTTTTTTTAAAAAAAATGGATTTCTACCCAAAACTCATTCCTCAATTAAACACGGCATCTCATTTGTAATAAAATCAATGGTATCTAAAGCCTTTTCCCACCTAACATTCTCAGGTATGGGGAAAAACTACTTCCTTTAAGAAAAAATTAGAGTCCACAAATTCAAAGATCCAATCCAAAAGTGGGCATCAAAGATGAATATGTACTTCTCAGATGAAGAAATACAAATGGCCAATAAACATATGAAAAAAATATTCAACCTCATTAGTCATTTGAGAGATGCAAATTAAAACAACACTGAGGTTCCATTTTGATCCAGAAGCAAATGGCTATCATCAAGAAATTACCAATAACAAATGCTGGCAGGGCTGTGGGGCAAAAAGAACCCTTCTCCTGTATTGGTGGGAGTGTGGACTGGTGCAACCACTATAGAAATCAGTGTGGAGATTCCTCAGAAAACTAGGATTAGAGGTCCCATTCGAACCAACTATGCCTCTTCTGGTTACCTTCCTAGAAGAATTAAAAACATCATAGCACAGTGACATACATGCACTTTTAGCCACACAATTTGTAATAGCTAAATCTTGGAAACAACCCAAATGCCATCAACAAAGGAATAAATAAAAAAGATGTGGTCTTTTTATACAATGGAGCACTACCCAGCCATGAAGAAGGATAACCTTAAGACATTTTTAAGCAAATGGATGCAACTTGAGACCATAATCATAAGTGAAATAAATCAGACTCACTTGCATAAATATCATATTGTCTTCCTGGCATAAAAACTGAAAGAGTAAATAAGGACCAAAATGCACAATAGATACTGTGACGTGAAAAGAGATTATTCAAAAGGAAAGAGAAACTAGGATGGGGGAAAGGGAAAGGATGGAAGATAAAAGGAAAAAAATACAAGACAGTTATATTACTAATTTCTCTTAGCTCACTGAAAAGAAAGGTTTGTGTCAATATCATTTGGGGAATTTTTTATGCCCATATCTTGTACTCTTAGTAACTACTTTGAAGATAACAATCGGTAACACATTAACTGTTGTTATTCTCCAATTATTTTGTTATGAAGTTTTGCTTTATTTTTCCCATAAAAATTAAAACATAAATCCATCATTAAGAATAACAAAATGAAGAAGGATAAACTTGAGATACTTCTAGGTAATAGATGCACCTTGAGACTATACTGTTAAGTGAAATAAATTGGACAAACATATAACACAGCACTGGTTCTCTCCTGTGAAAAAACTGAAAGTATAAACAAGGACCAAGATGTATAATAGACATTGTGAAATGAAAAGAAATTGTTCAAATAGGCAGGGGAAATAGAGAAGAGGGGTGGGGAGAGGAAGGAAGGGAAAGAAACAAATGAGAAAGGAAGGAAACCTAGGGCCGGGGTTTTAGCTCAGTGGCATAAGTGCTTCCCTGGCAAGTGTGAGGTCATGAGTTCAATCCCTGATACCGGGTGAAAAACCTAAACAAAGCTTTTGTCAAGAAGAAGAGGGGATAAAGGCAGGATAGGGGAATGGAAAAATGCGGGTACAGGTACAAACCCACTGTGAGGAATTGACCATTACGGAAACCAAAGATATACCAATAAATGATTTTTAAAATAAGAATAGAATTGTAGAATAGGAATTATGTTCTGTATTTTTTATGGTTCATTAAAACAGTAACCTTGAAGTGCAAGTAGGATCCAAATTTGGTTAATAAGCATGAATTTATAGCCTTTTGAAGTGTCATAGTATAAGAAAGTATAAGGGAAAAAGTTAAAGCAAACTAGTTCATAAATTCCATATTTACATATAGACATATAAATTCTGCTTTGAGTATTTTATGTTTCTTATCAAAGAGTGGCTTAACAACCCTAAAAATAAATTAATTGGCCAATTTTTCTTGAATACCAGGAAGAAAATGGCTGCCGTTAACCAGTGATGCTGATGCACCTCTACACTAGATGAGAAAAACAGCACCATCAGCAAACCCAGTGGCCTTGGGTCAGCTTGGACATGAGGCCAGGCAGGCGGCAGGGAAGAGGGAAGGGGAGCGCGAAGGACCCACACGTGCATTTCCGCACCACACAATGAGCATATTCATGATGCATCACAAACATGCGCTAATAAAGGTTTTTAAGGAAAACACCCAGATGAAGCCATGAACATCTCCCTCCCCTGCCAAGTGCACATGGTCTGAGGCTGAGCACTGTTCAAAGGAGGTGGCAACTTTCCTATAGCATTTCACAAAAGTAACCTACTTTAGCATATGGATTTATTGTTTTGAAAAATCTGTTATTGCTTATGTGTCTGTGACTTGTTAATTTACCTAGATCCTTGGTAAAACTATCTGTAATTTCAGTTTCTATAATCTTTACCTCCTGGAACAATAATCTATACATGTGCTATTCCAATTAAATTATGATACTTAAAAATAAATTGGAAAAAGTGCACATACTTCTATTTGGGATGTATTGTCACACATATTTCTATCACTAACTTCAGAGGCATTTTTTAACGCATTGGTCAGAACTTGTGATAACTGAAATCTAGTTTTTTCCTTCCAGAAGTTGGAGAAAACATATAGAATTTAAAAACAAACTAGAAAAGATGTATGCTATTAACAAAATTGTCAAAGCAGCCCAGTGAGACAAAGGAAAGATTAAATCAAAATTTCTATTTTGAGCAGGAATATCCTGCCCAGAAATAAGTGGAACGCAATATTACAGTACGTGTTACATGAAACCTAACTTGCACCAGAGGTGAAGGTAGACAGTCAGCCTGTCAGGAGGACACATCAGTCAGCAATTTTTTGTGCCTGCGTAAAGACGGTTTTCTCATTCATCAAGAAATACTACCATTTCAAACTTCGACAAACATGCAAAATATCAACAAAAATATATTGAAGTTTCTAATTCAACAGCCATCAACTTCAATTCTGGGCCAGAAGACCTCTCCAATTCACCAAGGAATTAAGTTTATAAAGCAATTTCATGAAAGGGACATAATCATATATTTTACACTCTCTGGGCTTCTGGTGTATTAGATTTACAGTGAGAGCTTCATCAATCTGAGGGGAAGCTTTCAATTCAAACTTTCCTTCTAGCTAGATCTGAGGGTGACTAGGTCTTCAGATATCCCCTTAAGAATACAGAAATACAAGCTAGTGTCTGTGCTTATAAAAGACAAATAAATATTGTGATTTCAAAGAAAAGCACTTGAGAGGAGTCTAACCCTGTGAAATAGATAAATGGGGAAAAAGAGGGTGATGAAGAAATGCAATTAGGAAATTTCTATTTAACGTTTCCAATAGGAGGCAAGCACCATCGCATCTGTGAAATTAGAGCAGTGATTATGAAGAAAAATAAATCGAGAACAGTAAAGATAGTATGAATACAATGAGCTAATTTAAAAACTATCAGTGATAATAACCAGAATACTGAATAGTCAAAACTTGGTCAGTAAAACATAAATAGTAAAAATTCAAAAGAAAACAAGGAGGAAACTAAAATAATAAGAAAAAAAGAGAGCAATTTCAATCTATTTTTAATAGGATTCCAAAAATAGGGAAACTGGTGATTGAAAACTGGTAAACATGGGTGTGGACTCTTGAGGCGGTGTCAGGACTCAGATCTGGGGAATGGAACAGAGGTGACAGACCCTGACATCTACTGGAAATGAACATTTCCACAGAACTGAAGTTTTCTTCTTTTTAATTTTTTTATTTTAAAGAGATTAAAAGAAAACCAAACCAAACAATAGAATGATATAGGATTTCAAAACAAGCTAATAGGAAATTAGCAATAGTCACTATACTGCATATTGTTATTTTCAAAATAGTTGATCAGATTACAAGGTAGGGGCATGCAAAACAGATCATATGAAGATGGTTTAAATGTGGTGGGGGAAGATCCAGAATTCCATGACACTTGGAACACATACATATGTGCACATGTGCATGCGCATGCACACACACGTGTGTATGTGTGTATGCCTTAAGTTTTCAATAAATGAAAAAAATATTGCATAACTGAGTGCAATTATATTATATTTAACATTTCTTCAAATATATCTGGGCATAATACATCTAATTAAAAGAGTAAATAAGGTTTTCTATATGCTAACAAAGCAAAATCTAATTGTATGCCATACATAGTACTCCTAGCTAAATGGATAAAGATAGATAGTGTAAAAATAATAATAATCAGAGGTCAAAACCTGGCTGCTCAACAAAACAAAATTTATAATAAAAGCAAAATATTAAAAATGAAAATAAATACATTTAAAGCTAAGATTTCAATTTACTAGGAAAAGATAGCAATTATTACTACTTATCAATGGGGTAAAAGAGTAGCAGCTTTCATGTAACAGAAACTGTAGGCATGGCAGAAATAAAGAAAAAAACTGGTGACAGACATTGGCACTGGATGAGTATGCTGCTGTGACTTTACCTGAAAATGTGGTTCAGAAACTATTGGGACTGGTTCACGGGAGCTTGGAAAGGTTTGGAGATTGTAATTAGAAAATCCCTAGACTGCTGTGAGCTGAGCTTGTTGGGAAATTCCACTAAGAATTCAGAAGATCAAAATGCTGACAGAATTCAAACAGTAAATGGAAGGCTCAGGAAGTTTAAGATGGGAACAAGTATTCAACTACCAGTTGGACCCCAGACTATGTGTGTTACACTCTAGCATAAAATTTATCTACATTTTCTTCATGTTCTCAGGCTTTGTGATAGTATGAGATTAAGGGTGGTGGACAGCTTAAAATTAGCAGAGAAAATTCCAACACAACAGTCAGGCCATGGTGTGGGTACAGTTGGTGACTGTTAGACACCTCTGCATTGAAAATCAAGAGCAAATGTTGCAGCTGAGTGGTTTTAAAAGTTTTGAGATTCATCAGAAAGGAGTCTCCTGTAAAAGCCATCCGTAAAGGTTAGGCTGAGGAGAGTTTGGTTACTGAAAAGATTAGCACTAAAAAGAAGCTGAGTATGTCATGGTGGGACAATAGAAGCAATGCCTTAAGGACATATCAGAAATCAGCAAGACTCCACCCACTGTAGGTGCAATGGTGTAAACCTGTGAGGCTTTCGTTTGACAAGACAGCATTGGGCACTGCGCTAAGAACGGTCTACCTAAGTAACTGGTTCCCAGAGATCCATTTCACAGTGCTCAGCTCTGCAGGCATTTGGAAGCTATTGCCACCATGAGTCAAGGGACCCAGCTATTGTTCAAACTGTCAGAAGACGTTGGTATCATCCATATGGTGTTGGCTGGAATTACAGAGATACAGAACACAATTGTTGTGGGGCCATAGAGGCTTCCACCCAGAATTCAGAAGAAGGTCTGGAAGGATAGGCAGTGTCCTCTGAAAGCATTAGATGAGGCTGTGAGCCAAATGTGCAGATCTGCCCAGGAAGGCAAATCTGCCAGAAACATGGAGCATCAACTGCAGAGCCCTTTGAGCGGAGCCACCCTCAAGAGAGAGGAAATGTGGAGTGAAACCTGCAAATTTGTAGGGGTAGAGCCACCCAAGCCCTTTGGGGTTTACCTCTAACCAATACAACTTGCCTTTGACGGTCAGAGTTAATGTTTTCTCTGCTGGGCTTCAGTCTTGCTTTGGTCCCATTGGTTTCTGTCCTGTATTTGTCCCTTTTGGAATGGGAATGTTTTCCCTGTGCCATTGTATGTTAGCTGGGATTAACTTCTTTTTTATTTTTATAGGAGCTCACAGATAAGAGTTTGCCTTAAGCCTCAGAGAAAACTATGGATTTCACTTTTCAGCAATGCCAGCTGTTAATAAGACTTTGGAGACTCTTAGACACGGAGTAAATGAATTTTGTATAGAGAGATATGTCTTTTGGGGGTCAGGGGCAGAGTGCTATGATTTATAGCTAGATGTCCTGTAAGGGCTTCATGCACTCATACATGAGACCTCAGAAGGTTATTGGATGGTGGGGCTGAGGGCTGACTTTCTGTTAGGAGGTGGGTGTTTGGAAGAGGCAGACCCTGGGAACCTGGCTGGAAGGGCTAATCTCTCTACCTACTTTCTCCCTTGCCTACTTCCTGGGCACCATGAGGTAAGCAGGTTTTCCTCCACCATGCCCCCCTGAAGTGTTGTTTCATCTTTGGAGCTGCCCAACCAGAGACTCAAACAGAAGCCAAAATAAACCTCTGCTCCTTTAAATTACAGGCATCTGGTATCATGTGTCAGAGGCAAGGAACATAACTAATGCATCTTCTTTTGCTCAAAGACAAAAGAAGTGGGGGGAATAGAAGCTCAGAACAGAGAAAACCTAACCACAGCATTAGTGAGGTTGGCCTCAGGGTCACGTCAGATCACCCCACAAATATATGAAAGTTTAAAATAATTTACTAACGTTGACTTTAGTAGAGAATAGTAAAAGTTGTAAAAGGCTTTCCCTACTTCTCAAGTCAAAAAAATGAGACAGTGGAAGGTGCAATTTGTTTTACCAGAATTTGAAAGCCAGGTGATTCCATCACTATGTAAGCGGTTCCCAGAGAGAGAAAAAAGAAAAACTTGCAAATTATTTTTATGAAACAAATTTGAAATGACAGTTATACAAGACCATGACAAGAGCACTCAGAGAGGACATTATTAATCATTTTTGTGGATATTAAGGCAGAAACCTAAAATATTAGCCAAGTAAATCCAATATCATATTGAAAATTAATATATAAAGATCAGGAAGGGTTTATTCCAGGAATGCAAGAATAGATCAATAAGGAAACCATTAATACAGTCCATCATTATAATAGATACAAAGACAAAAAGCATTAGGAATGTCTCTCCAAATCCTGTAAGACACTTGGTAACATTGAAAATCTTTTGAGTGAAGGTCTTCAATAAAATAGGTAGCTATTTAACTTCTTTAACAGATTCATTCTATCAAGGCACACTATGTAAAACAACAGAGGTATTGTCAGTAAGCAAACAACAAGAAACAGAGTTTTATTATCTTCTTTGAACATTAAGTTGAAATAACTAACAACCAGTAAAAAAAAAAATACAAAAATTTTAAAGGTTAAGATAAATCTAGGAGATTCATGGAGAAATCACTGTAATTGTATAAGTATTCTATTAAAAATGTTAACAAAATACTGTTATGAAAGCTAGAAAATTAAGTGTAAGAATAAACACTTCACACATGTAAGTAGGCAGGATTTCTATCTAAAAATGATTATTGGAAGACAGTAGGAGAAACTATGTGTCATAGAATATACATATATAGAAAAAGAAAGCCATGAAAATGAAAATAAAGTTATAGAAAGTACACAAAAAAGACTTTGTCAAGCAAAATTGTTCACTGTGCCATAAAAATAAGCAGCATCATAAGTATCAACTAACTTTGGGTTTATTCATAAGTTTAAGACAATTCTAATAAAATTACTATCAGCTTCTTTTTTCCTAGAACTAGACAAATAGGTTATAATTCAGAATAATACATTAGAAGTTAGAATCACAGTAACTCTGAAAACAAGAGTTGGCACTATGTTACACACAGATACATACACACACAGAAAGAGACAGAGATGGAGGCAGAGACAGAAAGAGAGGAGCCAATTAAAATCTGCAGTGTAGAAATAAGAGGGAGAGTGAGAGACAGAGAGACAGAGACAGACAGAGCCAGCAAAAGAGAGAGAGAGAGAAATTCATTTATATTAAGCTCAAAACAGCCAAAGAATGGCTACTATTAAATGGCAGTAGACAGAAAGGAACCTTCTAGGATGATAAACTGTTTTAAATCTTTGTGGCATCCTGGCGATATCATTATATGCACATGTAAGATTTAAGATTTGTACCAAAATGGAATGGATACTGCACAGGCCTGTCATGTGCCCCAGCTGCCCAGCAGCTCCTGCCATCATGTGGCACGCTTGTTACAATGAATGAACCGATAGGACACATTTTTGTAAAGCAAGGCCTAAAATCTCCATGGTTTCCCTTCAATGCAGTACTCCATGTTGACAGTTGTATGAGTTTTGACAAATGTATAAGGTCATGTACACACCTTTACAGAATGGCAGAGCTACAGTCTCTGATGCAAATGTGAGACAGTGTCATAGAGAATAATCTCACTGTCCTAAACTTTCCCTGGACCTCACCTTTTCACCCAAGTGTCCCCCCTTGGAACCCTTGACCACGGGTCCTTTCATTTTCTCTACTGCCTTGTCTTTTCCAGAGTTCCGAGCAGTTGGAATCGTGCAGTTCAGCAATTAGATTGGCCTCTTTCACTCATTAGTAAGCACTTCCGTATTGTCATCTTTCTACATGGCTGGAAAGCTCTTTTCTTATTGTTGAATAACATTCCATTGTTCATGTCACGTATTATTTACATCGCACCTATTAAATTGCACCTTGCTTACTTCCAGGCTTCTGCTACCACTAAAATATGTGTGTTGATATGAGTTTTCAAATCTTTTGGGTAAATACCTGAGAATAATGGTTGAATCACATAGTAAAACTGTATTTAGCCTTATGAGAAACTTCCAAACTGTCTTCCAAAGCAGCTGCTCTGTTGTGCAGCTACCAGGACGGGAGGAGACTCCATCGCCCTTTGACTCACCTGCACTGATATTTTCAGTGTCAGTGGATTTTCCATTCTGCTAGCTGTTGTTTTAACTGGCAATTCCCTAATCCCATATAATGTGAACATCTTTTTGTATGCTTGTTTGCCACCTGCATTACCTACTTTGGAAACTGTTCGGAATTTGGCTCTTGTCTTAGTTGTGTGGTTTTCTTTGTTGTGAGCTGCAAGAAATTTTGAATACGAATTCCTAGTTAGGTATGTTTTGCAATGTGAAAAAGTATCAGTTGTCATTGTTTTCCATTCATGCTTCAAACTTTTGGTGACACAGTGTGTAGAGCTTGAACCCTGACTTCCCTAACGGTGTGACAGGATTCACCCCCGCACCCGTCTGCCCGGCACCTTCCTTTCGAGGCTGCGATGGTGCTGTGTCAGCTCCCCCAGGCGCAGAGGCCCCGGCTTCGCTGAGGCGCTACTCCCAGCATGTCTGTGAAGGTGCTACTTGGCTTAGTAAACTAAGGAAAATGGGTGACCGTCCCTAAAAGCGAGTGGCCCCCGTCCAGGCACTGGACAGTCGGACGGGCACAGAAAGGCTGGCCTTCCCACAAGTGAGAGGCGTGGGCCACCACCCTTCCCGCAGCAGGAGTGGAACTGAGCGCTTCTCCAGGTCCCCAGTCTGCGGCCTTCCAACCAGAACCTGCATCTCGAGCTGTCCTGCGCACAAGCAGGATGGACACAGATCTCGGAACACGAAGCAACTGTACAGTGTCTCTCTCAATGCAGACAACGTGTCAGTTCTGTTTCTATGGAAAGAGCAGCAAAAAACGAAGGTGGTTTCAGTATTTCTTTAATCAGCACAGACTCCTTTTTATTATGACTCCGAGAGGTGAAACTTAATGTCTTTCAAACATTGGTCCATTGCTCCTAAGCTATGAATTTGTGGTCATGATATTGTTCACAATATCCCTTTATTATCCTCTTCATGACCCTAGGATTAACAGTGATGCATTCTTTCATTCCTGATACCAATTTTAGTCTCTCTTTTCTTCATTACCCTGGCTAGAGGTTCATCAACTTCCTTCATCTGAAAATTAAACATTTTTTTAAAAATGCTTTTGCATTTTAGACACATTAACTTTCTCCAAATATTTTTCAATATTTTTACAGGTAGCTTTTGAATTCCGTTTGCGCTATCCTTTATTTTCCTTTGGTTCAAACTCATTAATGTGTATGTCATCCAACAGTTCAACATTTTTTGACTACTGGGATTTTAAAAATTGCTCAGGAGAAATTCTTTATTTCACCTCACCTTCTCAAGGTTACTCAAATATTTTCTAAGCTTTCTGTTTATATTAGATGTTTATTTTGAATGTAACAAAGATGAATTTTTATTTGTGGTGAGATATGTACTTCTATCTTGTTCCAAGTAAAAAGCCCACAGCACTTATTAAATTGACTATTATACTAGCTCAAGGACAAACTGAGCTATAGAAATAAAGAGATGCAAACACTCAGCTTAATTCAGATAAGAGGCAACAGCCCAGCCACTTCCATCAAATCCCTGCCACTTCTGATTCATCAGCTCCTAGCCGCAGAGGACAGAGACCAGGAGAGCCCTTATCCCAGCCTCCCGAGGGCCAGATTCCAGGGGTACATCCTCGCACCCCGGCTCTGTGCTCTCCTTCTCCCCTGCCAGTACCTGCTCCCTACTCACATTGCCACGCCTGTGACCTGCAAATTCCAACTTTTAGCTGGGGACTCTGCACCTAACTCGGGGAGAGCTTTATTCACAGGAAAAATTTAAAACAGGTTTGCTACTGCTGGCTACCACAATTGTGCTTTCCTTATTAGTCAAATCCCTGTTAAGTCTTTATACACAGGTTTATATTACGCTTTCTTGTCTCACCCCTGGAATTTGTTCTTAATCACTGATTTGGTTCTATTGCTATGACGTCATTCTCTTTGTTTTTGGCAGTTTTACAGCACGTGGTTTGCCTTCGATGGTGCTGGTTTCCCTGTACCCTTCCATTAATTTTTTTAAATTATTCTGGGTAATTTGTTAATTATTCCAAATTGAAACCAACTACATTTGAATTAAAATTATGTGTAACATAGTTACTAATTTTAGTGTAGCTTCTTCTTATAAGTGAGAAATCAATTTGTTCTCTAACTCATCCAGTTTCAACAATAGGCCTATTTAATGAAAATGTTCATGGATCTAAACACAGTATTGGGGGCTGGGGATTCAGTTCAGTGGCATAAGTGCCCGCCTTGCAATTGCAAGGTCATGAGTTCAATCCCTGGTGCCAAAAATAAAAATAAAAAAAAGACTAAACACAATATTGCATGGAGTTTAACAATTGTGCATGACTCTTATCTTTTTTATGTCTGTATGTATTAACTTCTATCTTATTTTCACATTTTCTCCTTAAAGAGTTCACAATATAATAATTGAATTATTCTTATTCTCTTTCATACACACTCATCTTATTTAGCTTTCCTTGAAACTCAGAAATTTCAAAGAACCATTCCTGTGGGGGAGGACATGTCAATTTTTGGCATTTTGACAACTGTTCATCATCAGAATTAAGTGAACCTTTTCAATATGTGAGCTTAAACTTTTCTGAATCAAGAAATCAGCTCCTCTCCCTTGTGTTAGTGTAAACTGTGTACCTTATCTTGTTTATTAGGCCGTGTTTGCTGTACATGTTGATCACGCTTACTGAGGAGACTCGGTACGTGTACGTAACACACCTTAATTCCCCTCAGTTCTCCCAGCCCCACCTCACTTCCTCCAGTGCTTGGTCCCCTCCCCACTGGCAAAACCTCTTCACACTTCTCCTTTGACTCCTTTTGGTTCACCCCATTGCCCACCCTTGCCTCCCCACTCCCCCATCTCACATTCCGTGTTCACTGGAAAAGGCCCCCTCTCTCCTTCCTCCCTCCCTCCTTCCTTCCTTCCTTCCTTCCTTCCTTCCTTCCTTCCTGTCTATCCTGTGAAACTCTTTTTAGTTACAAATAGCCTACCTGGATCTGCCTTCCAAATGTCTGCTCTTCCCATCAACTGTTTTGCACTCTACCAAGCAACTACTTCTACTGGGGTTTTCTAATGATCAAATGAGTTACACGATTTGTCAGCTCATTGTTTAAAATCATATTACTTATTAATTCACAAGTCCCTTTGAGTTCTGTGGAGGGACTTATAACGGCTCATAAATACCCAGTGCTTCTGTCCCCCTGAACATTTTGTAGGTTACACTTTCCTGCTGTGTACACTACCATGTAATTTTCTGGGCCCAGTAACGGATTTCTGAACAGCAGAAACATCTGTACAAACCTGGCAGAACCTTAGGAGCAGCACACAGTTTCCCAGTCTGCTCTCCTGCATGGTAGTGATCACAGAACCCGCTGACCTTCTCGGGTGCTGTGCAGGAGCGGACAGGCCCAGGAGACAGCGGAATTAGGGAGCTGGGTGAAGCAGCTGTTTCCCCAGAGCTCTCTGTTTGCTTTTCCCGGTCAGCTTCCAACAGCTGGAAGTTCAACACACAGCAGAAGGGTTTCGGGGCCTGGAGACACAGCTCAGAGCTGAAGCACTTGCCTCATGTAAGTGAGTGAGGCTCGGTGTCCAACCCCAACCAAAGAGGCAGAGAAACAGGGACAGAGAGACAGGGACGGGGCAGAGTGAGACAGAGAGATGGAGAGAGAGAGCGAGAGAGGAAAATAAGTATTTCAGAGGGTTTTTTTCCAAGAAAAATGAACTGGAAAGCAAGGGGCGAAGAGGAAGAGAACTTCGCAGTGGGT
This sequence comes from Hydrochoerus hydrochaeris, assembly GCA_004027455.1. Classification (NCBI taxonomy): domain Eukaryota; kingdom Metazoa; phylum Chordata; class Mammalia; order Rodentia; family Hydrochaeridae; genus Hydrochoerus; species Hydrochoerus hydrochaeris. The sequence goes on from PVLA01010304.1 coordinate 38,948, forward strand.
GAGGATGTGTGGGGAGCAGGTGTGTACCCCTGGACCTCTGAACTCCAGAGTGAGGACGCTGAAAGGCCAACCTGGAGTGGGGGGTCTCCCTCCTGACAGTGCCGGGCTGTGATAGGGCATCCCCCAGCGATGCACAGATGGTGCCCACACCGTGACATCAGAATGCATTCATTCTTAGCCGACCAGGCTCCAGGGACTGCCCCCCTCCATCCCTCTTCCTTCCTGTGCCCGCTCCGGCAGGACAGGTGACTGAAGCCCAGGGCACCTGGGAGTAGAGGACAACAATACCCTGCCCCTCACACCCAGGGCTTTGGGGACAATTCCTGTGCACTGGGCAGAGGGAACTGCATTCAGTGGCTTTTGCCACTGTGCACTGTCATTGTCAAGGACTGGATGTTCTTAGGTAGACGGGCTCCTCTGTTTTGTGATACAAACCTTCATGGTTCAGGCTCGGATTTCCGGGACTCTCTTGGAGCTGAGCTGATCGCACCTTCCCTGCAGCGCTAGCGTCACTGAAAACATTGCCCAAGAGTCCAACTCGCAGCCGTGGCTCCCAGGCTCTCCCGACTCCTCAGAGAAGAGATTTCCTCGGGAACCGAATTAGGACTGACCCCAAGTGAGCGAGCGAGTGTCACACCTGCCTCTCACACTCTACCTCCAGCGCAAAGAAATTTTCTTCACATCTTTGAAATGCAGAGGCCCTTCCTTAGCCCCCCACCCCTCTCAGGAAGATCAACTGTGTCCCCTTATTACCAGCCCTAGGAGGAATCCCCCAGAAGATCCCAAAATGTAATCTCTAACTTTTAAAAATTATTACGTTGCTCTTCTCGCTTTAAAATGTCTCACTGATTTCAACTGATTTGTTCATCTGACACTTCTTTTGCTAAAAAACAAAAAAAAGCAAAATATTTAACCTCTGATGAAATTTCATTTACAGAAACCTAGGCATGGAAACTCATGCTCGTAATAATTGTTAGTGTAAATGTATTGTTTTCCTTCTAGCACCAGCTGCCCTTTTCATCCAGAAGTGATGCTTTCCTTACCAAACAACTCCCTCTTCCCAGTGCCCACCAGGGTGGTTTAACTGGGGCTGAGTCTGCCTTCACGGCCCCCTCGGGTCTGCACTGGTCTCCCATCTCATCTTCCACTCAAAATAAGTGTGCAGAGATGCACACATACAAGGTAACTGAAACTTCCTCTAAGGCTTGAGTGAGACAGCAGATCTCTCCCTACGGCATGAGTTCTCAGCCTGAAACCATGCGGTGTGGAGACTCCCAGCCATCCGCACCCCACAGACCATGAGGGCCACACAGACAGGGCCAGGGAGGCAAGTACTGCTGCCCTGGTGCAGGGGGGCTACCTGTAGAAGGGAGCTACTGTACAATACCCATACTGGTGAGGGCGATCTGGGGGAGAGGGAAAAATAACTGTCTTGTCCGAAACACACCCACACTGAGTCTGCCACAAGCCTTGGCCAAGTTTATGTTCAGACTAATTCATACCTAAAACTGTAAGAATTACACAATCAGTGAACATATGTTTAACACTGATGAACTCAGCAGTGAACCAAAGAATCTAGTAAAAAGAGAGACACAACATAACTTGGAAGAATCAAGATTGCTTTCATTTCTTTTAGAATTATTAAAGCACTTAGTATTGTACATTTAAAGAAACAAGGCGCATACTCAGTCTTTACAGAATACTCTAAACAGCTATGGTGTTATTGTTCCTATTTCTAAAGTGTGTAGAAATCAGATGTAACATGTAAATTTAATGACTGTTAATAACCTTCCTGTTCTATAATTTGCTTTGTTCTACAACATAGTATTAACATTACCAATTGCACATGAAAACTTTTTCATTAGAGCTAGAAAAATTCACTGAAACCTCTCAGAAATTCACCAAGCCTAATAACATAATGAGAAAGTTGCAAGTGGTGCAAACGTTCGGTTTTATTGACTTTTGCCAGATACAAGGAGAAACACTGGCCTCATGTTAGAAATTAAGCATTTTAATATGCAGAATAATAAAATGAAGATCACAGCAGTCCATGGTTGATTTAAGTGCCCAAACCGACAGAGGGGCCCAAGGCAAAGGGTGGACACACTGACCGGAGGGCTCCTGGGTCTCCACCAGGGACCTCTCCCAGCCGCGACAGTCCCAGGCAGAGCTCAGGCACCTGTCAGCCTCCCTCATCTCAGACACACGGGAGCAGACGCCAGCCTCCGTCTGACACAGTCCTGCAGAGCAGTCTCCTCTGGATTTGTGGATTTCTGCTACATCTTTGTTTAAGCGTTTTGTTCTGTGGGATCCAGGTGTTGAATATAAAATACATTTATAAATACGTGACTATTTCTTCGTAACCTCACTTCACATTTTCAAGCACATTTTGGATATTTTGTTGAAATTAATCGGCACTCATTCTCTTCACCATTAATAATAATGGAGCACTCACTGACAACGGGGACTGGACAGCATCCGAATGGGGCAATTACATGATTTCCTTAGCTAATTTCCCTTTGCTGAGATAAAACATATGACACTTCGGTTTGATAGGGGAGAGGTTTATTCTGGCCAACAGAATCAGAAGTTGCAGACCACCTTCAGAAGCCAGGCTTGACGACAGGAATGGCATGACCAAAAATATTAAGTCTGGTGGCACATATCTGTAATCCCAGAACTCAGGAGGCTGAGGCAGGAAGACTGCTGCGAGTTCAAGGCCAGTCTAGGCCACTGCATAGTGAAAGCCTGTTTCAAAAAGACCAAAAAAAAATACATATATGAGTATATATAATATTATATATATATATATATAGTCAAAACAATGGAAGATACCACCATTTTCAGAATTTTCAGATAACCCACAGGAAATCAGGAAGGGAAAGGCAATACAAACAAACAAAGAAACAAACACTCAAAGTAGTAAAATATAGGAAAAAAATAATAAAATGGTAGATCTAAAACCAACATACCAATAATAACATAGAATTGGGTAAGTGGTGTGGCTGAGAGGCCCTGAATTCAAATCCTGGCACCAATGATAATGATGACCATAAACTAAAATGCCAAACACACCACTTAAAAGACTGACGCATGGTATATCTAGATGCAAGTTGCTATATATTATATAATATATTAAAACATATCATATATATGTGATTTAATTTTCTAATTATATTTTTAAATGTACTTAAGAGGAAAATCATAAACAAATGGGCTTTTTCCTAGAAAGTCAGAAATCAAAAATACATAATCATATAGTTTATACAGTAAATTATATGAAAAACTAAATATCCCTTTAGGTTTAAAACTTTAAAAACCTCTCAGCAAGCTAACAGTAAGGAGAACTTCCTGACCCTGACAAAGGTATTGAAAATGAATTAGCAAACATCGTCTTAACTGTGAAAGACCCTGGAAGCAGGACAGGGCTGTTCATGTCGGGTGCCACCTGCCAGCTGTCCTACTCCCGGGAGCGTTTCTCAGGTGCATTGGCCCCAGGGCCCGTCTGTGGCTGCCGGCCTGACCCTGAGCTTGCTCTTCAGCTGGGCACTGAAGTGTAAGTACTGCCTGGAGACAGACAGGGTGGGCCAGATGCCTCACACCTGAGGATTTGAGTCTCCACAGGAGAATCCAAAATCCCCAGCGTAAATAAATGGCCCTTGAACTCCGTTATTCATCATACTAACTTTTAATTCCTTTAACAGCTTAAAGTCAAAACTTTGATGCTCTGCCAGCAGCTGATTCTGATGACCTGGTCGGGTCAGTACATCCACACACTAAGACACAAAGAATCCAGCTGAGGGCCTGAATCCCATGGTATGTTCTGCATGAGTCCAGCTGAAGACCTAGAGCACATGACAATGACCCCCATGAGTCCCAACTAGAAGCCTAGAGCCCACAACAATGACCTGTGCAAATCGATCCCACAAATCTGTACTTTGAAGGCCCAACAGTCAGTACTAGAAGCTAGACAGTCTATGCCAGTGGGGTGACAGATCTGTGCCAGCAGGCTGAGGGTTCTGCACTGGAGCCAAGAAGCAATGTTCAGAATAAGGACTAGGGCTTCTCTGAAAAGTACCACAGCCATCCTCAGTGACAATGAGATCCTGAGCTCCTTTGATGGTGAGAACAGCTGAGTTCATATCAGGAAGCCAGCGTGACAAGTTTCTCCTGGAGATCGAGCACACAACTTCCCCTCCAGAGCCAGGAAGCGATGCTCAATGTAAGGACCAGAGCTCCCCAAAGTGAACCACAGCCATTCTCAGCAACAAGGTCCTGAGCTCCCCTAAGAGAACAGCCAAGTTCATATCAGGAAAGAAGCTTAACAAGCTCCTCCAGGAGAACCATCAGCAACAGGAAAATCAACAGTGCCCAGGAGAACCAACTACACCACCTTCTCCTCTCCAGGTCTCCTTTTCATCTTGGCAACAGTCCGCAGAAGGGCCCTCCACACCCAGCACCACATGGATTCAGTTCAGCTGGTGTCACAAGCTGACCACTAGTTATCAGTCCACCACAAGGTGCCAGTACTAACTCAAGCGCCCCTTGTTCAAGCATCTTTGCAAGAGCTGGATATAACTTTCTGCTCTCTGGATTGCTCCTGCCCCACTTTCCTGGCTACAGAAAACTTCTCACAGCGCCTAGTGCTTTCCCTCCACTCTCTGTTGGAGGCCCCCACATCCCCCCTCCATGGAGCCCTTGCCCTCTGGAGTCCTCTTCTCTCCACTCAGGTGGCTCTACAGTCTCAGGCCTCGTCAGAGTGTCCCTGTTCGGGCACCAAGTATCAGGGACCTGGCCAAGACCCCCAGCTGCCTGTGTGAGGAGTAGGGTGAAAGGATGAGATAGCAGATGAATTTAGTGATGCATGAAAGGGGCTACAGAAAACCGCAAGTCATATTCCATATACTGTCCATGCACAGCCGGAAACCAGAATTTAAAAAAAAGAATAACATGTACAATTTCTCCTCGAAAATTGAAATACCTACATATAAATCAAAGTATGCACAGAATCTATGTTAGAAAAATATAAAACACTAAAGAAAATATTAAAGAAGGTGTATTTAAATGGAGAGACACACCATTTTGGTGACTCAAAAAATTAAATGTAGTGAAAATGTTAAATTTCTCCCTGTGGATCTAGAGACTTTAAGCAAATATTTATCTCACAGAACTTTTTTGTAGATATGGACAAGATCACCTTAAATGTATTTGGAAAATAATTTGCACTAGAATAGTTAAAACAATTTTAAAAGAGAAAGCTAAATCTGAAGAAAGAATACTATCCAACCATTATAAATAAGACAATGAGAAACCAGTCCAGGGTGTAACCAATACAGCATTTCAGAAAGTCCTGAAATAGACCCACATAAATAAGGAAAATAAATTTTAACTAACTTGAGAAACCAATGCAGAGTAGAAAGTAAATTTTCTCAGCAAATGTAAAAAAAAGCGAACAGTGACCTAAACTTCACGACTTCTACAGAACTCAACACAAACAGTAATTCTCATACAAAAGATAAAATATGAAACCTGCAGAAGACAGCAAAAGAGAAAAAATCGTGACCCGGGTTAGGCAGTGAGTTTAGACACAATGCTTAAAAGAAAAAATGGACCAATTAGTTTGCATTAAACTTAAAAGACATTATTAAAAAAGAAAGACAAACTGTAGACCAGGAGACGCATCTGAAAATTACAGAGCCAACAAAGGACATGTAGAGATAAAAGAATTCTCAGATTCAAAGCTCAGGAACAAGAGCGAAAACGGTGAGCAGATCTGAGCAGACCCTTCTGGAAAGAGAGGAGTGATCTGGAAAGGTCCTGAGGACCTTAGCTGGTGGGGGTGAAGATGAGAGCGTGCTGAGAGCCCCAGACACTCAGTGACTACAAGCGAGGCTCCGCCAGACAGAGCTCGGACAGACAGACAGAACCTGGCTCCCGGGACAAACAGCGGGACAGTGGAGTGGCGTCAGCATGGCACTAAACAGCTGGATGGTTCCTTACAGAGCTACACGGGCAGTTACCAAGTGACCCCAAAATGACACTCCTTGGGTACAGAAATGTACTGACCAAGCTGTGAAACAACCCAAAGGCCCTTGAATAGGTGGCTGCTCGAAGCAGGTATATCCATAGGATGGATCGCTGCTCGGTAACCCTGAAAAACAGACTATTGACACACAGCGCACAGACGGCCTCCTACTCCTTGTGCTGGTGAAACCAGCCCGCTTCAAAGGTTACGCATCCAGTGATTCCGCTTCACATTATCCAGAAGACAAAGTTACAGTGCTGGGAAACAAATGCGGGGTTGCTATGGATTTGGGGCTTTCAGAGCACGTGCTGTGAAAACATACGGGGGGTTCAGGGTGATAAGACCCTCACCCTCCTGATGGCACAAGGGTGACCACACAGAGCCGCTCTGCTGTTACAGTTCTCAGAACCGCAGAGCGGCTGATTTCACCAAATAATGAAATTTAATGAAAATTAAAATGAGTAAATGCGAAATAAATGACCAACGACATTGGGGGACAGAAATAACACACACTGCCGTGACGGCACGATGGCTATTACGCCTGCGCGACAATCATAGATTTGCCATCTCTGCTTCTTTGATAAAACGACGCATTCATTTCCTGTGATAAGGAATGGACGCTTTTCGTGTCCAGTGGATCGTCCAGAACGTGAAGCCTGACCCACAGCCATCACTTCCCATATCGTACGGCACTTAAAACACTCCAGGACAGGGAAATGATTTCTGTTTGGGGACATTTTCTGGCTTCTGTGGCTTTTGAATTATGAGGTACAAACTACCCACATGCCTTTTTCTATAAATCTGGCAATAAATTTCTCTTCCATCTGAGTTGTACATGGCAACAAGAACATAAATGCAATGCATCCTGACACAGGAGATGGGGTGGGAAGACTGGAAAATTACTAATTTCCCGTTTCCCTGCTTTACATGGCTGGAGCGTTAACGGCCGTCCTGACCAGGTTCCAGACCAGGGAATTACTTTCTCCCCAAATTTCTCCCTGTATTTTTAATTGAACAATTTATTTTTTACTTTTCTCTTAAATCATATGCCTATACTTATTTCAACAGCTACAAAAAAAATACATCTACTCAGAAGTGTTCAAGAGCCTGCAGATCTAGCCACTTTCATAGAAGAAGCAGGGCACTTTCTAAAAAGCACTATATTTCCCCTCTGTTAAAAGAGCTGAATAAGGTTACAGTAAGAAGCTCTCTCTCTCTCTCTCTCGAAAGGAAAGACAGATGATTGAACAGACTATGCATAAATGTTTGAGATCCTTGAGCCTCCCTGGTATGCAAAGAAGCAGCAAGACAGTGACTTGTTAGTATCTGACATTTCATGCAAAACCTAAGAAAATATTAAATCTCCAATGAGCAACTGTTGGGAATGTTGGCCAACCATATCTACGCTCAAGTTTTAATAAGTTTCTCTCAATAAACCACTTTTCTAGCTATCAGAAGCTAATGCTAAAATGTAAATGTCAAGCCCAAGTGACTATAAGATGCTTTAATTTTTTAAAAAATGAGATATTATCATGATAACTAGAAGACAGGCCTTTTTGGAAAATGGGTCAGGCTGGTAGTTCTCAAACTTCCCCGATAAAAATTACTTGAGGCATTTGCTGAAAATGCAGATTTCCTGGCCTCTCTTGGTTCTCTTTCTATGTAAGAAAACTTGGCTTTAGCAACCCTCCATGCTCTTCCCAATCCAAAGTCCTTGTGTCAACTCTCCATCTGCCAGCTGGCTCCGATGCACGTTCATCTCAAGGTTGGCTACAAACTACAACCACTGGGCCAGATTTAGAGACACAGATGCCTCCTCCCACCTCTGGCCAGTCTAGGCTCACGGCGCTGAGAAGGGCTGCGATCACCTGGCATTCTCAGGGAGCCTCCCGTGCTCATAATGGGCACCCAAAGTTGAGAGCCACTGTATGAGCGTGATTCTAGAGTGCTCTAGATTAAGGTGGTGACAATTCCACACTGGTTCCTGACCATACGGGGCAGCCTCTGGCCCTAAAGAGATGCAGGGACCAGGTAAACACAAGCTCTACAGAAGCATGGATCTGACCTGGAGTCCCAGCTCCCCTTGTCACAAGGAGATCTCTTGGTTCTTAAAGGACAATCTGCCTGAGCCTCGGTTTTTCAGTTATGGGATAGGAAAATAAAGCCTTTCAGTCAAATAGGTGACTCAACTTGCTTGCCAGGCTCGGCATTCTCTTCTGGCTCTTCTACCCTCTTTGCAGTCCAGAAATGATCATTCTATAAATCGGGTCCCCTTTCCCCTGCCCCTCCAGAGCAGCCCTAACCAAGTTTCCTGCTCCTGCACGCTGGTCATGCACTTTTATTCTCAGGAGCACTTTGATGTAAAATGTAAATAGTTACCTTACACGGACACCACACTATCACTCAGCACAAGCTGGACTGGGACTGAAAGCCGACCTATAGAGCAAACGAAGTCGTTCGGACTCTTATGACTTTATCTAAAACAAGGAGCATGCTAGCTGTATGAGTTATCTCTGCTGCACAAGAAATTACACAACTTAGTAGCAGAACAGTGGCGCTCACTGAAACACCGTTTCTGGCATCAGGAAGCTGGAAGGTCTCTCACAAAGGAGTCATGGGGCAGCGCTGGATGCACGTGGGCAGGAACGATGCCGCTCCGCTGACCTCTCCTGCAGGGAGGCCTCACCGCACCGCTGCCCGGGGCAGCTGCCTGGGCCTTGCATCCTCTCCGAGCAGAGTTCGCTTCCCTTCAGACTGAAGCCACACTGCACCTGACCCACTCGAGCTCCTGCGGAACGACCAGCCCAACCTGCAGACACCCAGGCTGCATTTACTCCTCTCTTGGGTTATACTTAACCATCATCAGCTTTTATGGAAATTATTTTACAGCAAAAGTAATATACTTTGTGTATGACAGCAGACAATTAAAGATAACCTCTCAAGTCTTGCTCAACCTGATTCAAGAACAAGCTTTAGTCTCGTGGAAAATTTTGGATTTTAAAAGACATTTAACAGATGCTCAAGAAAGCGCTAAAATAGCCCATTTTTCTGAACATGGAGAACCAGGATTTTACAGCAGAGTGAAATGTACCCCTGCAGGCCAGACCAGCCCGGGGTTGAATCCCAGTTCTCCTTTTCATTGTTGCCTTAGGCTAGGGCAATTTAACATTAGAGTTTCCTTAAGTATAAAATAAGATTTTAATACCAACCATTTAGGTTGTTAGATGCTAAGCGGTGACAAATCATCAGCGCTAGCACAGTCAGCCCGTGCCAACTGCACAGATTCTACTAAATAAGAGGACAGTCACATGGGAGCTATGTGTCCAGTAGGAAGTCAGCAGGACGGACTGTGACAGGCGACTCCCTAGAACAGGGCAGGAGATGCTCTGCTCTCTGCTGAGTCAGGTGGGCGGAATGGGGAAACGGGTAGACCTCCTGCTCTCTCTCCAAGCAGTCTTCACCCAGTCACCCACAGATTTGATCCTTCTCTTGGGTTGTTTGCTAGTAACTTATTCCTGTGGGAGCCCTCTGAAAGGGGTACAGGAGAAGAAAGAGGAGGGGAAGAGCATGGAGTGGGGGGAAGAGGAAGGGAAAGAGGGGACGTGAAGACATGAGTTAAAAATAACCCCTCAAGTCTCCTCAACCCGATTCAAGACCAAGGCGCATTGTATCTCCCCTGGATGAATTACTTCTGTTGCTTGGTTTCTTACCAAGTTATTAATGGTAGATAATTTTAATACATTTAGTAAAAACTCCTAAACTTGATGGATTTTTTTCTGTGAATTCATTGTTTTCTTTTTTCTCAATTACACAGAAGTACATTGGCCCACTCTGTTTATAAGACGTTTGTGGAAAGCACACAGCAGCCAAAATGTGAAGGTCCTCTGCTACCCCAGCTGTTTCTAATTGCGCCCCAATACTGATGGGGCATCTCCCGTGCCCTAAAAGCATATGGAAGTACCTACCGTGAGAACAGGGGTTCACGGCAAAGGAAGCTTTGTCTTGTCTTGGCCCTGGAGCTTCGTTTTTGCATTTTGCTAACCCTCCTAACCTTTGTGGGCAAGTGGGATAAGACACGTCACCAATGCTAACTGGCAGCTGGTGTGATCCGTGTCTGAAAACTGCTCTTAGTGCAGAAGAGCCGTCTTCCTAATTCTCTCTGCCATGATGCCAGGAGGACTCTCTCGCTTCATTCGCATTTATTTCCGGGTTGGTCCTTTCTAACTCTCCACAATGTTCTCACTCTGTTTTTGGACAATCTATTCCTCAGGAACGTTTCAGACATTTTCCTCTATTGTTAGAGGTAGACAGCTTTGCTAGTGCTCTTACATTAAATACACGGGGACAGTGACCCCAGGGCATGTGGGGTCCAGGCCTTTGCCAGGGGCGGGAGGACACAGCAGGAGCTGAGATGTCAGAGAAGCCCGATGTGACAAGGAAGTAGTGGGTACCTTGCCTCAGTGCTAGGCTGTGGTGGATGCATTGTGTTAATTTGATTCTAAATTTTCCAGAACATCTGTTGCATCTGGAGGTGAGATTTCCCTGTTAGTCAGTAGAGAGGTGACTTAAGACACCGACACTCCTGTCTCCTGGCAATCGCCACCGCAGCAGCACATACAGGTTCCGCTTCCCGGGCTCGGAGTTAGGTGAGAACAAGGAAGGGGGCTTCAGCCACGATTCTCAGGGTTCACTCACTAAGGAAATGCTTAGTCCCTTAGAGAACAAGGTCGCTGCTGCCTGAAACTCTCAGTGTGTGCAAAAATTCCTGTGAGCCAGGCTCGGTGCACGAATAATCTTACACAGCCAATCAAGCGGCCTTGGGTTTAAATCCTGGCTCTTCCTCCTCCCTGCAGCCTAACTTCTTGGTGTGAACAGGTCTGTTTAACCTCAGTCTCTTCCCCTGGAAGTGTCCAAACAATCACTCCTTCTTACAGGGTCAATGGATGAAATTTTATTAGGGAAGCCATTTAGGGTCCTTAGCATGTCTGACATAAAATGAATATGTAATAAATAGATCTAGTCTTATTTTACTTTCTCTGTTTTCTTACGGTGAAATAATACAATGCATTAACACAGGTTACTTACAAATCTTACTGCCTAGGGAAATTCTGGAATATTGTTTATCCTATGTGAGCCGTTCTCTCTTGCTCTTCCTGTAATGGTAGCTTCAGAGCTTTGTAAAGCTTCCTTTTCGTTCCTGTGTGTTTGGGTGGCACGAGCCAACTCCCTTGCATGTAAAGTGGCAGTTGCTCTGCTGTAGGATTCAAACATCAGTAGCCAAACAGCACATTCTTCCACAGAAGAAAGAAGAGAAAAACCATAAACAACAGAGCCAGAGTCTACTCTTTAGAGAAATAGAAACAAGTGCCAATAAGACGAGTTCAATGCACACATCAAGATACGTAGGAAATGCATAAAACATCGCAGAGTGAGAACATAGCAGAAATACCTGTAATTTTGTAACATTTTCCTTGATAAATAGATTGTAGCAAGGGGACCTCAGATGTTTCTGATCTGGGGTACAATGGAGTGGCCAACCATGTCCGCTGGTTGCCAGATATCTGAAATGTCACCATTAGAAGTTTTATATCTGTGTTTTCTTTGGAATGCAAAGTTCATAGAAAGGAACAATCCTAAATCATTAGCATCAGTCTACCCTGAAGAGGAAGAAGCCAGATTAGAACAATTCATGCATGTATGAGAAACAAAATTGAGAAGACAAATGGGTGGATGATCTCATCAGACCCAGGGGAAAAGCCCGACAGGCTGTGTTGTTCTTTCTTTCAGTCGATTAGATGGCCTGCGAGCCACCACTGTACCTGAGTTCCAAGATCCCTCTTCAGTCATAAAAAGAAGCATCTCAGAGCCTCGAGGGTGAGGTGACCTTTCAGGCATGGCTCTGGGCTCTCTGATTTACAGCCCAGGCAGGAGTCTGGGTCATTCCCTCCCGAAGCTCCAAAACATGCTGTCAAACAAACTTTGGGCATAAAACAGTACATCCAGGGAGGGGTACTGCAAGCAGAAATAACCGTGATAAATCAGAACAAAGAATGCTGTCATCTGGTTTTATTCTGTTAAGTGAAGTCTTGGTTACACTTTTCAGCACACTGTCAGATGCTAGAGCTGTGCTGGTTCCATGTAACTTGGGTTCCATCCCTCTTAGTGAGCTTTCTCACTAAGCCCTCCCGTGTGAGATGAGCATGCAGCTATTTTAGTGGACATGTTACCACCCTGTTCACATCTAGATTGCCTGGAGTCCGTTGTTATTTTTAGAATTAACTATATTTTATCTGTAAATATGTAATGATGTGATTAGCCACGCTTTCGCTCTGAATGCGTGGTGGGCTCAGTGTGTGTGTGTGTGTGTGTGTGTGTGTGTGTGTGTGTATTTTAATTCTTAAATCTTCAACAAGAAAAGCACAGATCTAGTACAGGAAGTTCACAGTATAAAGAATCATTGAAACTATGATATAAGAATGGGATGGTCTTCAAACGACACTGTAGGACCTTGACCTGAGTCAACTTAAAATTGTTCCCCTATTGTTCTTGGATGTAAAAGTAATTCAGTTCAACATGACTCCTAGTGTTGGGAGCTGTTGAACCTGGAAAGTGAAATCACATGCAGGGCTGCTGCATGGCCTGGGTAAGATAAGATAACGGCTGAGGACACCCGGCTCCAGCTCCAATTAACTAAATAAAGGCTGTAGCCACAGGCAGTTCATCCCTGTAGTGAAATGCAACATGGAGATCTTCTCATAAGATACTTTTCCTAAGTTAGACATAATTTGTTACTTGGCAAAGTCCTTGAACCACTCCCAAGTTCTGTTCAATTTCCTGCATTTTCCACTCCAACACCCTAAATAAATACAGGCTACCCAGAGACATCCCCTGTCTTAGTCACCAGAGTCCCCGAACTCTGCAGAGGATTTTGATCCTCCTAGCGCCCTAAAATTATACCACTTATCTCATTTATTTAAGCCTTTGTCACACACTCATTTGGGAGATTGGGGATCTAAGCCAAGTCCCCGATAACCTTGGTATTTGTTAAATGTTTAAACTTGCATAATCATGGGGTACAGATTGTCTCTGCATTGTGTGTGAGCTGTCTACTCTTCAGTACTTCCGAGTGACCTCAAAGTCCACATAACCCCATTTCCACTTTGTCTGTGGCACAAATTCCCAAGGCTTAGCTTTCAGTGATCTGATCCAAATGGAACTGGTGCCCAGTGTGCCACTGTTATAATGCCTCAGTCTGATGTCTGTGTGTGGGAAATCATCCTCTCCCACCAAACAGAGCATTAAACTCATAGAAACCAGCTGCTGTATTAGGACCAGACAAGGAATAAAGAGAAAAGAATAGGGGCAGTTAACGCTTCATTTAAACCAGAGGTTTGAGATAAATAAAAAATGTGAACTTTGAATGACATTATATGTATTGTTTCTGCTATTTTACTACATAGTACACACACACATACACAAAGAAAAACACAAGTAAAAAACAATTTGTAAAACTGGCTAAGTGTCCCAATCAGTACACAATTGTTCATCCATTCAAATGTTCTCAGTTTAGAGAGACGTGGGAACCAAAATGGAAAAGTGATTATGGCGCACATATGTACAAAGACACCCGTGACTCGTGAGCTAAATCACATGAAAAGCTCCTAAAATACATTCAGGTCCATGGTTTGGAGGTAACAGAAGAAGCCTGGTTGATGGAACTTTCACCAGTGTCAGTGTGAAAAGAACTTTTTCCTTTATATTTGAATGAAAGTGACAGAAGTAAGAAAAGGTTATGCCCTGAGGAATCAGAGAAACCTAAATTCCAACCCAAATTTCAGCTTTTGTTACTCATGGACCCTGGGCAGCTGCTTTGCCTCTTCCTACCCTCCTTGCCGGTCCGCCAGGCATGTGGAGCCTGCAGCATTCCAGTGCATGGAAGCGTTGGAGACACTAGCCAGGGAAGAAGTGAGTGACCACTGTCGCTCCTCTAGCACAGGGGACGATGGTGTGACAGCAGCCACAGGGGATATTTTGGTGCCTTCTCGTCAGAATATCTGATTCTTTATTCATTGAACTCGTGAATAACTAACTGAACATAAGCCAGTGTTTTATAGATTAAAAGAAAAATAGTACAACATGTATCTTAGTTCAAATTCCTGTCCATTTATTCCCTGAAATATAAGAAACCATTTCATCAGAATGTTGACAAAAATGCATGAAAATGAATTTTTGTGTCTGCTTTACATAAAGTGGAGGCCTCATGAATATTCTAATGCACTTATAAATTAAAAATATTTTATCTGTCAGTACATTTTAAGATAGTTGTAATTATTTAATTAGGAAGTATAACAGAAGGAATTAATTAGTAACACAATTGTGAAATCCAATTATTTGATCTATATTTAACTAATTTGCTATCACCTATGATAGCTGGGATTTGACCTTTAATTATTACATTAACTGTATGTCCTGCATTTACTGAACTAGAAATATAAGGGATAGTTTAAGTTTTATGATTTTTCTTTACAACATATCTAAATAAGTTAGCTACATGCTGTATCTTTGTAGAATTTGTTATAAACTTCCTCTGGTAAATATAAACTTCCTTCTGGTTCTGTGTACTGACTAAAACAGTTTCTTAATACTTAGCTGTCAGGGGAGACACCTTGGTCAGGAAAGAGGTTTTCCCAGGGCCAGGCTTACGCCCTGGGGATGTGCTGACCCCTGCGATTTCCCCAGCTGCAAGAAACTCAACTGCATAATTTGCGGTAGTGGGGGACTGTGCTCATGCTGTCCCCTAAAAAATAAATTTCAAATAGTTGCTAGTAAATCACTTGTTTTCCATTCAAGGCCATCTTCAAAAGTGGATGTTTATCACCCTTTTAAGAAAATAGGATGGGAGGGCGATGCGGATCACATCTGTGTGAACTCCCCGCGACAGCTGTAATGGCACAGATCAGTTGGGATCAATAGGCAGCCGGAGAGAGAAGCAGCGAGTGCCAGCACTTGGCTAAGTACTGGAAGATGAAGCCATTAAAAGAATTAAGTACAGAGACAAGTAGCATTACATAGTGCAGGAATAAACTCTGTTCAAATAACTTTGCAGCACTAAATCAAAGGAGGCCCTAAACTGAAGCTAAACCAGCTAAATCAGCCTTTGTTCATGTACTGTAAGAAAATATTAAATATACGTCTGCTTATCAGATTGGAAATATGTAAGATAATTATTACACATTGCAAAACATCCTTGCTCAAAATACTGTACACAGGTTCATTTTAAGCTGATATAATTGATTCACTAGGTTTTTTCTTTCAAAATATGTCTTAAGAATTTGTGGTTGTATTTTAAACAAAACTCCAATTATAAGTTGGTAAAATGAGCTTACTCATCAATAAATGTTATTGATAAGGCTTTGTTCCAGTCATAATTCAGATAGCTTAACATGATAAGCTAATCATTGGCTACTATTTAACATTACTTTACTGATACATTAGCATTTGTGATGGCCTAGGTACCATCAAACTGCAAACACAAGGAAACAGGAAACTAAATATTAAAACTCACAGGAGCAACTCACCCAGGAAGATGATGGGAATTAAAGCTCAAATTAATTCTGTGACTCCCATTAGGAAGAATAAAACGAGTAGCTATTTGGATGTACATCAGTAATAATTGTGGGAAAAGTCTTGATCACTATTTCAGAAGTAAATAGTTTGTAGGGGCTCAGTAAACTTTCCAAAATAGGAACGAAGCATTAGATCCTGCACATGTAAGTTTTACTACACACATTATAAAGTATTTTTAAATTAAATTTTATGGCACAAGGTTGAAGTAAGTGGAGAAAAGAAACCAGTTGTGAACAATCTCAAGTGCTGCCTAAATTTAAGAACTATTAAAAACCAATGGATCGTTTAGTCCAAAATTTACAGTGGAACACTGGTAAGCAAATCCCCCTGGGATGCTCCCAGGAACCTAAAGAGCAAATGTTCAACATATTAGCTATAATAACTGTGCAGATAACAGGTATGTAGGTGTTCCAAGTAGTGTCTTGTTGTAAAAAGATAATTTTAATTGTCTTAAATACCCCTGAAATTTATTTTCTATGCATAGGACAGCATGGAGCAAGGCTGAAAGAGTTGTTTTAGACTGAAGTCATATTTATATCAGAGATTTTGTTTTATGCATTTTATGTTTTCCCTGCAAAGTAATTACATTCATTTTTCAGCGTCAAAGGTTTGTGTTATTAACATGATGGAGATAACTGTGAGTTATCATTTGTAATGAAAGAAGTTAGCAAATGTCATCCCTAGCTCTCAGAACTGGAAAATAAATTCAGTAAGATCTTGACATTGGTTGTCTTTCTTCTCCCAACACACAGAGGCAACATTCGCTGGCTGTGAGACCTGTGTCCACGCCAGCCCCGCGGGTCCCCCTCCCACCTCTCCAAGGCCAAAGCTCGCGGGCACCCTTTTCCCACTGTCCTCTTTCATGTTTTACTGACTCTACTGGTTTTGGATTAAAATGCTCAACATGTTCTAGTTTTTGTAATTTTACTTTTATTTTGCAACATTTCCTGTCAGTTGGGGATCTCTCTATAGATACATCTTTCTGTAGACTGATTAGAGTTAGGTTTTAAAAAAATAAGACAGGAGGGCAGGGCTCAGCGGCATAAGCACCTGCCTTGCAAGCCCGTGGTCGTGAGTTCAGTCCCGGGTACAAAAAAAAGAAAGGGACGTGCATGACCTAGAAACTTCCAACTCTTCATACTAATCCTTTATACTAGTAAGTCTGGGCCCATCCTGATGAAGTCAGAAAATGAATTTAGAGATTTCTATTGAGGTTGTTAACCTATTAGAGTAACCATAACAGTTCACTGTATCTGTGAAGAACTGCCTATGTTTGGAAAACATAAAAGTCAATTTAATGTAAATGCAATGTAGGCTGTAGACTTGTAAACTTGTGTTTTCCATAAACAACTTTGCATTAATCTGCTGGGGCTGGCATAAACAACATCACAGACGGGCTGACTTAAGGAACACACTTGTATTTCATCACAGTTCTGGAGGCCAGGCTATCACCAAGGTGACAGCAAATTTGGGATGCGGCAAAGGTCCTCTGCCAGCTTTTAGTGAGGCCCAAATCACTGTGGCCTTGCCAGCCAGAGAAAACTTCCTGGCATCTCTCCTTCTGACTAGGACGCCAGGAAATTGCAAGGCCCATACCCTGTGGCCCGTGGGTGGCCTCTCGATGCCCTTTCCTCCCATGAAGCCCTTTGCGGGTACAGCTTCAGCACACAGTGTGCCTAAACCCTGAATCTCTTCTAACTTCTGCTGCTACATTTGAGCAGATACAAATATCAAGCAAGTTATTACTGATAAGCTATTGATTTGGGGATTTTATGTGACTTATTTGAATAAATATACTTTCATTGTTTTGCTTTCATGTGAACTTTCCAAGTGTAAATTCCACTCTTGTGGAACCACATCATTTGAAATCTGTGATTTTGCATTTAAAATGTGACAACAAGCTTTCTAAGTGTGATATGATCTCAGAGCATTTGCTATGAAAAAGAAAACACTGTAGAAGTAGACATGGCAAGAAGTAGAGAGATGCCAAGAAGCAGCTATTTACAGGATCCACACAGAGCTCCAGTTGGATTCCAGAGCATTCTTCACAAAGAATCTCAGCCCTGGGAACCCAGCAAGTCATCCTGTAGAGCCTTCCTTTTAGTTAGACTTTTAGAACTCATCTTGTCACTTGCAGCACTGATTTCCGGCTAGGTCACCTCCGCTTGCTCACCTGGGACCCTCCATTGACTGCCCTCGGCCTCCCCACCCTGCTGCCTAAGGAACGTGAGCTCAGTGGACTGTCATCTACGGTCTCCAGCAGCGGTGCCACAGCCAGTGTCCCTTGGGCTGCTCCATAAATGGCCCATCAACGTCTTGCACAGGTTTTTGCTTTACTTGGGGTTTCTCCTGACGCTGGCCTCCCTCCTACCTATGAAATAGGCCACGAATGCTGTTTTCTGACGCCCTGGTGAGGCACCTCCTCGTCCATGGCCACGAACCCAGCTGCACACACAGGGGCACAAGGCCACCATGCCAAGGTCAGCGTTTGTGCTCTCTCCCCTTCTCGGGTGTAAAGCTCTTCTCCAGTGAGACCTTCTCTATTCTCTAACTCCACCTCCGTAAACTACGCTTTCCACTTATTCTCACAACATCCTAGGCTCCTTCATAGACATTACCACAATTTAAAAATGTGCTGTAATTCTTTAATGTTTATCCAAATATCAACCCCACATACACTTTAAAACACCGTGGAACCTGAGGAAAGATGCCTTATCCATTTTATTAATACTTCATATTCTATGCATTTCCCATAGTTGATGCTGAAGAAACGGCCATAACTGCTCTAACTCAAGCATATGCTTGTTAAACCCAGACTTTTAATACTCATATTAATATTTGGCTATAAGGAGGTCATACAGGCATTGGAGGATGGCACATTAATTCTTTCAAATATGCAATTCCAGAGCCTGAATGCAAAGTAATTTCCTTCTTGTACGTTAGTCACCATCTGCTAGCACCGGCCATCTAAATGATTTCTTGAGACAGAACCTGAGGCGGAGGCCAGGTTTAGCAGAAAAGAACAATGATTCGGATGAATCTTCCCTGCCAGAAACAAAGGATTTGCAAGCGTGCAACCACTGATTTTCACGTTTCTTTGGCTGAGAGAAATTCTATGACCCTGGGCTGAAGGTATAACTGGGCTAGAAGATGTCTGGGTATGCGAGTCACTGTGTTGGATTCTCAGCGCTGAAGGAACAAACCAAGAACTTACAGATATGTGATCCAAGTGCTACTGCATCCCTAAATGAAAACCCTTATATCTGAATTGCTACAGTTGCTTATTGGATTCTGAGATAATCAATTTTTTGCAGGGTTGAAGGAAACACAGGCATGAAATTTAATTTTCAGATTATTCTAAATGCTTCTGCAGCATGAATCCATTCACAAACGTCTCTATCAGGAAAGCAGCACCTGTACCGTAGTTTGATAGCCATACTATAAACCCAGCGCTCTGGAGAACACAGGACATCACCCTAACTCTGGGTCATAAACAAGGATCAACCTCACACAGTTTTTGCCAGAGTTTGAAAATGAAGATTTTAGAACCTTCTATGAATAACCACTAAATGAAACTATAAACTGTATTTAAAGTTCTATTTAATCACATTTCTTTTGTATTGTTGGCGTCATTCTTACCGTGATACAAGGATGAGAACCACAGCATCAAAACCTGATCATTTAGACACAGATTTCTAAAGGTAAAAACATAAAGCCTTTAACTTGGAGCAGTCAATTGTATCAGAAAGCAAAGGCTCTGCCTCAGACTTGGTTCCGGAAAAGATCTTAGTCTCACTTAGAATTAATATTTCCTAATTCCACGTACAGCAGTAGAACTCAGCAGTTTCGGTCCCATCATGTAAACACCTTTCACATCTCATTTACTTTCATAGTGCAGGCAGTTGGCAGAACAACAGAAGCACGAGATTATTTGGAAATTAGTTTTCACGTTAATTCCCCAAATGGCCCCAGGACAGAAGCGACTGTTTCCAACTGTTGTGCTACCTGAAATTAGCATTCACCATTTGGTTAAAAAATATACTAATAACTGCTTAAGGCAGAAGCTGTTGGGATTCGTGACACAAATAACCCCAGGAGAGTGAGCAAAGGTCAGCCTCGCTCTCTGCCTCGTTCCACGCCTGGCCTTTCACAGCATCTGCACCCATCCCAAAAGTCTGCAATCCAAGCTCCCCACTCGGCTCAAAGTTTTCATTTCTAGGTCCCTTTACAGCTGCAACTACTGGTGCTTTTTAAAAATCCCCTGTGACAAATGGTAAATTCATCACACAACCTTCCACCACTCTCATCTCCCCGTGTCCTCCTTCTCTGGGTTGGGGTCCCCGTTTCTTCATGTGTCGCTGTTTTGTGCTCTCCTAAGGGATCACTGTGCTGGGTTCATCTCCACTCGGGTGGAATCCAGCTCAGCAACAACTCGGCTGCCACCCAGCCCGCGTGGCAGGAGAGGAAGACACAGGCAGGGCTGGCTGCTCGGTCCTTACATTCATAACCCTCAAGGGCTTCAAGTAGAGGAATGGACCTACTCTCATATCGCAGCTTCCCAAACTTCCAGCACCCCTGCCTCTCCGTGCCTGTGAGACACAGCACTGAGGAGCGTGCTCAGGGCATGGATCCCCACGTGCGGTCCCACCGGTCTCTACTCCTTGGGCTCCAATCTTAGCAGCAGCAGCACCTGCAGCTTCCCACCTTCCGCACCCACCACCACCCTTCGCCAAAGGAACGCCATCCCTCTGGAAAATTCTCCCCTTTCCCCAGAAACATAATTATTTCTTTTCAGATACATTTTTCTTGCCCACAAAACAAACATTACTTGTCCACAAAACAAACTCAAGAAAACTAACTAAGCAAACCAAGATGCTCAGCCCTACTCCCCTCTATTCAGCTGCAGCCCTCAGTATCTTCTCACCTCACACCACACCCCTGGACCGTGCATGCCCCTTCCCGACCTCCCTGGAACCCACATAGCAGCGCTCCCCAAAGACCACCCCCCAGACACCAATGGTCAGGCTGCAGTCTTCTCACCGCTCCACTGGACTGGCCAGCAGGCAATGATCTCCTTCACTGGTTCCACCTCCAACCCAACCTTTTTCTTGTCTCAATATTCCCTCCCATGGTAGTCTCACTTAACCCTGTTATAGATTAAAAACTGGTGGTCAACTTAACGCCAGCGGAACTAAGTCACCATGGTGCCTCAGCATGTTCCACCTGAGGAGAATTGCCAGCACAGAGACGTGGAGAAAGAGAAGAAAGGTGTTGAGGCATTGTGGGTTCTTCTATGTGTTTCTGTTTGAGCCGTTGGTTCTCCTGGAGAAGCTCTGGTCTTCACATCGAGCATTGCTTCCTGGTCTAGAGGGGAAGACGTGTGCTGCTTAATCTCCAGGATGAACTGGTCATGCTGGCTTCCTGGCATGTACTCGACTGTGCTTGTCAGAGAAGGAATTTGGGGCCTCCATCTCGCTGAGGATGGCTGTGGTGCTTTTCAAGACAGCCCTGGTCTTTGTTTTGAGTGTGACTTCTCGGCTCCAGTGTAGAATCCTCAGTTTACCAGCACAGCTCCTTCACCCCGCTGGCATAGACTTTCTAGCTTCCACCACTGACCTTTGGGCCTTCCTAGCACGGATCCATACAAGAGACTGGCATGAGTCCTTTTTGTGGGCTCTAGATTTCCAGTTGGACTTGTGGGAGGCATTGTCATGAACTCTGGGTCTTCATCTGGACTCACGTAGGACACTGCTGTGGGATTCAGGCCTTTGGTTGAATATTCTATGTCTTTGGTGTTGTAGATAGATTTCCTACATTTTCTTGTGTTAACTCTGGCTGATCATCATAAAATAATATTATAAATTCCATGTCCTGATTTTAATTGTTCTCTATACAACTCCTGAACACAACACCTGTGTTTTAAATACTACCTGTAAGCTAATTATAGTACACACTTATAGTGCCATTAGATACCTCTACCTGGTACCTAGACCTATAGTTTCATTACTACTTGACACACATGCTGGCATATCTAAGAAGCACCCAAATTTACCTTATTTCTCAATGGAACTCCCAGAACCCCCAGCTGACTGTTCCTCACATTCTTCTGCATTGCAGCCAGAGCCACTCTCAACATCTAATCAGAACAGAAGCACTGAAATCAGGCATGGTGATGCCTTTGGATCATTGCCCTCATCTGTCAACAAATCCTACCAATCTGCCTTTAAAATGGTAGGATCCGCCTTACTCTACGCTCTCATGAGCTACTGTCTGCCATGGTCTGAGCTAATCATGTCTGCTCTTGCCTGGAACAAAAGCCCTCTGCCTGGCTTTTCCGCCCGCCACACCACCTCCTGGGTTCCCTTTACTCCAGCCATCCCACCTGACTGCCTTCCGGAATTCCTTATAATGGGGCATCACTGTAAGCAAACTAAAATGAGAATTGCACCAAATCAGGAATTTCAATAGCAGCAACAATACTCTTGAGTATTTTCAAAATGTTTCTGATGATTTATATAAATAAAGCCAAGGCCCATGCCATGAGGTGAGTTCCAGCTCACTGGTGCTGACCTGGAGAGAGTTTGGACCATTTCTCCCAGCGGTTGGGTGCCCACCCAGCCCCCTAGGATACTGGACTAGGCTCAAGAGGTTTCTCACGCTTGAGTGGACCACGCCCAGTGACCTTCATTCAACCAAGGGAGCCAGGCCTGTGCTGCAAGGGGAGCCAAGGCCGCATGAGTCCCAAGAGCTGAGGGTAAAGGAGGTGATTTCCAGCATGCCCAGGGAAAGGTTTGGAACATTGCTCAAAACATGAAAACATAGGAAAACGACGAAACAAAAGACCAAAATGCAATCTCAAACCTCCAGCCCATCCCAAGAAAGCCTAGGAGCCAAATACATAGAAGAAAATACTACACATACACCTGAAATGCCTGAAATGATTTCAACTGAAATAAAGAAGCAAGTAAGGGAAGCTATGAAGGAACTCAAATCAGAAATAATCTCCCAGGTAAAAGAAGAAATGATAAAAATAGTGAAAGAAATACTGAACGCATCTAAAGAAGACACAACTAAAAAATTAGAGGAACAAAGCAAAACGCCAGAGTCCCTGAATGAACAGTATAAGAAACAAACACAATACATGAAGCAGATTCAAAGAGATATACAGGAAATCAAAAATTCTATTGAAAGTTGCAAATTACGCCTCCATGAAAGTGAAGATAGAATCTCAGACCTTGAAGATAAGATTGCAGCTAATGAACAGGAAAGGAAAGATCTTCTAAAAATAACAAGGAATCAGGAAATAACAATACAACAGCTGCAAGATGATACAAAAAAAACAACATAAGATTAATAGGAATAAATGAAAAACAAGGGGACAACACAAATGATATCAAGAGGCTATTTATAGAAGTAATAGCTGAAAACTTCCCAAAGATGAGAAAGGAAACTGACATACAGATTAGTGAAGCATATAGAACTCCAAATAGCCATAACCAAAATAAAACTACACTCAGACATATAATAATCACCATCCCAGAAATCCAACATAAGAACAGAATATTAAAAGCTGTTAGAAGAAAAGACAGATCACCTATAAAGGAAAACCTATCAGAATCACAGCAGACTTCTCAACACAATGAAGTCAAGAAGAGCATGGAGTGAAGTATTTCAGATCATAAAGGAAAACAACTTCCAACCCAGAATGATGTACTCTGCAAAACTGTCCTTCAAAATGAATAAGATACTTCCATGACAAAGAACAGCTGAAGAACTTCATGATCACCAAACCAACCCTACAAAATACTGAAAGACATTCTATATACACATAGGAAAAAAACACTAAACAAGACACACAATTAAACAGAATGGAAAGGTAAAGATACTACAGCAGAAAGATAACATTTCAACAATAAATCAATATATCACAGTTATAACCATTAATGTAAATGGCCTCAATTCACCAATTAAAAGAAACAGATTGGCAGAATGGATCAAGAAACAACATCCAACCATATGCTGTCTACAAGAATCCCATTTAACCTAAAAGGAAATTCATAGACTGAAAGTCAAAGGATGGAAAACAATACTCTATGCAACAGGAACTCAATAAAAAGCAGAGGTAGCTATTCTGTTTGCAGATAATGTGAACTTCAAACCAAGAATGATCCAAAGACATAATGTCACTGCATACTAGTTAGGGGAAAACTTCAAGAGGAAGAGAATAATTTTAAATATATATGCACCAAATTCCAGAGCACCCAGCTACACAAAGCAAGTATTAACAGAAATGAAAAATCAAATAAGCAATAACACAATTATAACAGGAGACCTTAATATGCCATTGACACAAAGGGATAGATTAACTAGACAGAAAATCAGCAAAGAAATAACAGAACTGAATCACACCTCTGAACAAATGGACTTGATAGATGTATACAGAGTGTTCCATCCAACAACATCAGATTATACATTCTTCTCAGCAGTACATGGGACATTCTCTAAAACAGATCATATACTAGCCCACATAACATATTTAAGTCAATGCAAAAGAATTGAAATTATCCCGTGCATGTTATTGGATCATAGCGCCATGAACTAGAAATTAATTATAAAAGAAACTGCAAAAACCCAACAAACACATGGAAAATTGAATAATACACTCTTGAGCAATCAGTGGGTCACAGAGGAAATTAAAGAAGAAATTAAACAATATCTACAAGCAAATGAAAATACAAACACAACTTACCAGAACCTTTGGGATTCAATGAAAGTGGTCTTCAGAGGAAAATTTATTGCACTGAGTTTCCACATTAGGAAAACAGAATGAACATAGATAAACAACCTGATACTACATCTCAAACATCTAGCAAAGAAGAGAAAGCCAAGCCAAAAGCCAAAAGAAGGAAGGAAATTATAAAGATTAGAGCAGAAATTAATGCAATAGAGACTAAGAAAGCAATACAAAGAATCAATGAATCAAAGAGTTGGTTCTTTGAGAGAATAAATAAAATTGATAAGCCCCAGCCAACCTTATGAAAAAAAGGAAAGAAAAGACTCAAATTCGTGCAATATGGAATTAAAAAGGTGAAATCACTACAGACCCTGTGGAAATACAGAAGATCATCAATACCTATTTAGAAAACCTCTACTCTCATAGGTTTGATAACACAGAAGAAATGGACAGATTCCTAGAAACATATGAACCACAAAAGCTGGATCAAGAAGATGTAAAACTGCTGAATAACCCAATCTCTATTAATGAAATTGAAAATGTAATTAAGTCCTTACCATCAAAGAAGAGCCCAGGCCCAGACAGATTCACTGCAGAATTCTACAAGAAATACAAGGAAGACTTAATGCCGACACTCCTCAAACTCATCAATGAAATTGAAAGGGAACCAATTTTCCCTAAGTCATTCCTGGAAGCAAGTATTATTTCTAGTACCAAAACCTGAGAAAGACCCAACTAAAAAAGAGAACTACAGGCCAATATCCCTAATGAACATAGATGCAAAAATTCTCAATAAAATATTGGCAAACAGGACGCAGCAAATCATCAAGATTACACACCATGAACAAGTGAGATTCATCCCAGGCATACAGGGATGGTTCAACATATAAAAACCAATAAATGTAATCCACCATATCAATAGAGCCAAAAGTAAGAATCACATGATCATTTCTATAGATGCAGAAAAAGTTTCTGATAAGATCTAACATTCATTAATGATAAGAACTTTACAGAGAATTGGAATAGATGGTCTTTACCTCAATATGATAATGGCCATCTACGACAAGCCAACAGCCAGCATCATATTAAATGGCCCAAAACTGAAAGCCTTTACCTTGAAATCAGGCACAAGACAAGGATGTCCCTTATCACTGCTCCTATTCAACATAGTACTGGAAATACTAGCCAGAGCAATTAGACAAGAGAGAGAAATAAAAGGAGTAAAGATAGGAAGAGAGAAAGTTAAACTATCATTATTTGCAGACGACATGATGCTCTACATAGAAGACCCCCAAAACTCCATCGAAAGACTCCTAGATATAATAAATAAATTCAGCAATGTAGCTGGATACAAAGTCAATACTCAAAAATCAATAGCATTCTTATACACTAACAACAAAATCACCAAAAGAGAAATAAGAGAAGCCACACCCTTCACAATAGCATCCAAAAA